>JARFJB010002176.1:277500-392500 GCA_036346205.1 Vesta saturnalis | reverse complement strand
CCTCTCCTCTCTCCCTCTCTCCCTCTATCCCTCTCTCCCTCTCTCCCTCTCTCCCTCTAGCCGAACAACATCGGACAAGATCGTCATGTTCAACTTGTCAAGTCGGACTGTGCTTAAGCGACAAGGAAAACTGTTTTTAGTAATACCACTGTAAACATTTTTCTGTTTCAAATAGTTTTTTTGAGAATTTATTTTTTAAAGCGTAGTGGTTTCATGGTGAAACCACCCTGTATTATTTTCTTAAAACCATGAAAGTTTTGTAATGTACAATAAATATATATTAATATATTATATATAGTTTATTTTGAAAAATTGAAGAAAAGAATAAATCTGCCTTGAAAGGGTTAAACCTTTAATTTAACGGAAAAGGCTAACAATGCCATTGATTGGGAGTCAAGGTAGAGAAGGGTATAATTTTATTCTAATAATAAATACGTAACAATGGTGAAACTATTAGTGCCAGATCTGGTGATTATTGCTGGGTATATTTGTACCAACTTTGCTTTACAAACGTATTTAGTACAGTTCAATACCTGCTTAAATTAAACGCGTGAGTTAACAAATAATGTAGTCAGATTTAACTCGATAGTAATATAATAATGAATTAGATATTAACCCTCCAGATCCTTTCTCAATCTTGATGTCATTTGGCAAAATCTACACGCCCCCTAATAACTCTCGTATCTAGCAAACAAGTTTTCGAGCGTCTGTAATATTCTGAAAAAAAAATCAATCTAACCAAATATAACTCGAGAGCGAGAATAAATTTGAAAATAATTAGACAGATTCTCGAAAACTTGTTGCCAGGCCAAATGGCCTGTCAAGGATACCAATTGGAATTTTTTATATCATAGATATTTACATTGTCTATAAAAAACTCTTGCACGTTCTTAACTACTCGCTTATACTGTGAATATAAGCATAATATGGTGATCAAGTAACTTTCAAATTTTTTAATTTTATGTAAACCTACAAGAAAAATTAAAAACATTTAAGATCACCTAACGATGTGTCCAACCATTTATCATCTTCCGAAGTGTATAAATTATCTTGTTCATGTGGAGAAGTATACATCGGAACCACAAAACGTAGCTTTGATACAAGACGTAAAGAACATATGAGATTTTGTAGATTAGGTCAATCAGAGAAGTCTGCTGTGGCTGACTATGTTCTGAATAATCTAAATCATGACATTCAATTTGACAATATGGAAATATTTTCAAGACAAACTCATTATTATGTTCGTTTACAATGTGAAGCTATTAAAATATATAAACACCCTAATAATTTTAATAGACAAGAAGAAAATCTCCGTTTAAATAGGTTTTGGCATCTTATAATTAAAAAAAGGCATAATGACACGTCTTAATTTTAATTTTAATTTTGCTGTGTTTTTCCTAGACCTTGAAGCAAGTGCTTCACTTACATCATAACTTGATTAAATTTTGTTAAATGTGTTTTTGGCTGACATTTTTCATTGTTAACCTTCGTAGTAGAGAGTATTCTGATTTGTCATCTTTAAGACAGTTTAACAATATTTAATTTTTAATGACCTATTTATTCTTTACTAAAATTTAGTTTTGGCTTTATACGTTTCTCAAACTGTTATGTTGATAGCAGGCTGATGTTTATGTTTTAATTTTTTTACTTTGACAAAATTGTTTACATCATTTTAATAGATATTACTACTGACGAAGATATCTGTAAGAGTTATCGAAACGTTTAGATTGTGTAATTTAAAATACACCATTCAAAAACCCAAAAAAGATAAGTATTTTAGTATGTATACTTGTTTATTAATTTTCTTTCGGTGAATTACATCAGAACGGCAATACGAATTGTAAATATTTATTACTTTACTTACTCAATTAATTGTAATTTTCATTTTTGTAGTTTTAAAATGAACCTTTCAACCGCTGGTTGACAGAGATAGATACAAAAATTGGCGACGAGGATTAATATCTGTGCAAAAATTTTAACTCAGAATTATAAGTATTAATTTTTAGTGACAAAATCAAAACATGAATCCAGAAATAGAAGTCATTTTACAAGCCTTACAACAGTGTGCGGTTCTCCATTTATTAATAGAAATTTAAATGATCCATCAAACACCGACAAGAACATAACCGTTACTGCCATTATATAACGATGAAATATTTGAATTCAGAAGAAGAAATGTCTTTGGCTTACAAGGAAATGTTAGACATTTTTTTGTGATTACGTCAATTAAAAACTGATACACCAGGAATTTTAGAAATAAAAAGTGATGTCCTGCTTTTTCACAAGCAAACACTGTCAGTTATCATGATCATTGTCTAAATTCAAGCAAAAATCTTACTATGAATAAGTAAGTAAGTGGTTGCGGTATACTTTTTGATACTACGCGGATTTTGAAGAAACGAAAAAAAATGGTTAGATGATAGATTATTATAGATATTTAATGAGAAAAATTTTTGAACAGAACTCTATTAAATTCTGTATTGTCAGTAACATAATGTAAACTGTAAACGGTGTTAATTACTTTAATTTGCCATTGTTTAGTTTGTAAGTCTGTCGCCAGATGGCGTCACGATCGCTCCGTAATTTTCTGGCTTTATAAGTAAAAGCACGTTTTAAGTCATATAAGTTTAATTACTTAAAAATGTTTTTTGTTGATTAGAAAACTCGTGTTTCGTATCTTTGACAGCTTTAAGTGCTCTCTAAAATCAAAGGTTATGGGCCTAGTGTCTTAAAAGCTGTTCGAATATGCGAGAAAGTACAAATTCCCCAAGTGAGGTTAAGCTGTAATTTTTTTGTTGAAAAAAGTCAGGTTTTTACTTGAACAAGCTAACGTAGAACCATGTTCTTATGACGGAACCTCCAGTTGAAGCTCAAGAATGAACATTATTCAAGAAACATGATGTTAAAGCCAGGAAAATAATAGTACCGTGTCTTGCGGAGAACATTTTTGAAGTTATTTAGTCAAAAACTTCTGCGAACGAAATACTAGACACATTAAGGCCACGTACTTAAAAAGCGAAATTTCAACTCAATTTCAGTTGCAACGTATACTTAAATATTTGAAGTTTAATGAGAGTTCTTCTCTAAATGTCTTCATAACTGAGTTTGAGCATGTTATATTTGAATTAACAGCTGCAGGTGGTAAACTTGAATAAAGTGAATCGTACCTCAAACCCTTTCATTTATGCCTGAATCTTATCAAGTGATCACTGCCGCTATTGATATCATCTTTTCTCAAGACGAAGATAAAGTCGTCTTAGATTTTGTCAAAAATATATTGCTTATGGAAAAAACGAGACAACTTAGAAAGTAATAGTGTTGAGGTTGCATTTACTGGTTTTAGGGCTAGAAATAACGGGAGTAAACTGTTATGGTCACGAGGATATACTGATACCGAATAAGTACATCCACAAATTCGATACATGCCTCTGAGAACTACTTAGCAGCTCTGCCAGAAATCCTATTCCAAAGTTCACGCCGTACTTTCTGACATAAAGGATGAAAGGTGATTTTCCGGCGCCTTAAAGCCAGAACTTTCGGCTAAGGAAGCAAACCCCTACAGAGAAACCTAGTCCTTCAAGGAACGAATGCCATAATCCCGTATTATAAACGAATTTCATATGCTATTTTCTCGTCGAACATTGAGACACAATTTAAATGAAATAATAATTTCAGATCGTTATAAAAAAAATATCATCTCATAGGAGTTCATGAACGGTCTTATTATAGTTGCCATAGTTTTACATTATAAGTGTCACTTATTTTTTGAAAATAAACAAATTTTGCAAAAATGGATTCAGACGTGGTTGAAGAAATCCTTAAAAAGGAGAAGCAGCTGAGTTGAGTGTTATACCTAAAAAGTCCGAAATCATTTATAAGAAAAAGTTCGACAGATTTATTGGGTGGATGCGCAAGAATAATACGGAAACTGTTACAGAGAAGGTTTTTCTTGTGTATGTCATTGATCAGGTAAGTTAATTACATCATTTATTAAAAGTAATCATGCTTTGTATTTATTTTATTAGTCGAAAAACTACAAATCGTCTTCATTATGGTGCATGTATGTACACCAAATTAAAATGTATGTTACGTCTCCAAAAGGATGGTAGAACTTCTGCCACAATCTTGGCAGACAGTGGAGCTGACATTAGAACTTTAAAACGGCATATGGGGTTGGCAATACGATGCTGTTGCTGAAGGGTAAGTGGCAGACTCCATTGAACACAAGAAGCAAATTGCCAAAACCTTAGGATCTAGTAGAGTACAACAAATGAGTAACCGAGAAATATCTGTATCAACATCTTCAAGCAGTTCAAGCGAATGCCTCCTTCCTCTGGAGGAATTTTCATTACCGGAAAATCCAATTGCACCATTTTGTTAATATCCGTAAACAATAATTTCTTTAATATTACATTAATTACAGATCATATTCTAACTGTAGTATTAATATAAATAAATGTTCAATTTCTTTGTTGGCATTTCGTCGTGAAGACGACTTTATGGCACAACATTACAGCACGCATGTCATAAAGTGACAAATTATTAATGATCTTGACATTAATAGCAAGGATTCTAATGCTAGTCGACGACAAAAATAGGAACAGAGAAGTTAGACAAAGAATAAACGAGAAAAAAAAATAAATTTTGGAACCAAAAGTGTACTCAGATCGAATGGAAGAAGCACTATGACGTCCTTCTTGTAGAATCGCGTCCTGAATTTTTAGAAAGTGATCATATGGAGCAGGAATAAAACAATGAGGGTCGAGCGGAAATTACTCCAAACGAGGTAAAAACTAATGCAATGCAAATAAAAAATGGAGGATCATCTGGTCCAGATGGAGTATTTGTGAAACTAATCAAATATGGAGAATCTCTGTGGAAAACAGTTGCAGAATTAATGGAAGACTGCTGGAATAAGAAGAGGAATAGTAAAGGTCTTGGAAACTATAGGGGTTTAAGTGTTAGCAGCACTTTCAGTAGAGTGTTTGGGAAGATACTGCAGAAGAGACTAACAGCAAATATTGGAGAGCAACTAGGACAAGAACAAAGTGGATTTACCCCAGGAATATCATGCGCAGATAATCTATTTATACCTCAGAAAATATTAGAAAAGGAAATTGCGAGGAGAAAAGAGGTCCATCGTGCATTTATTGACTTGAAAAAAGCATATGATTCAGTACCGCGATGTAAACTGTGGGAAGCGCTTCAACGTATGAAAACTGATACTCACCTGATTAAAATTATAAAAGAACTGTATAAAGACAATGTCGCTTACGTGAACATTGAACGACAACCCTCCAGTCCCGTAGAAACTAGTAAAGGACTCAGGCAGGGTTGCAGTCTGTCTCCGTTATTATATAACGTTTATGTAGAAGTCGCCCTACAGAACTGGTAGAGGCACGTTGAAAGAATGGGTATTCCCATAAATGAGGAGCAGCTTTTTACTTTGAGTTTTTGGGATAATCAGGTGGTGTTACCACAGGATGCGTACCTATAGACCAATAATTTATGATAAAAAGATTACACAATGAATACAAAAAAGGGGACTGCAAATCAGCATGCAGAAGACAGAGGATCTGGTAATAAATTCAGAAGCTAACTTTGAGGTGCTAATAAATGATGAGATACAAGTCAAACAAGTGGATCAATTAAATATCTTCGTGCACAAATTAATAAAAAAGGACTAGGAACTTTTCAAATAAAAAATAGAATCCAGCAAAGCAGAAAAATCATCGGAGCCTTAAATTCCCTACGGTGGGACAAAGCAAATATAAAAAAAAACTAAAAGAGAATAGGTATGACAATGGTTGAGTCAGTATTGTCCTAGGGATGTGAAGTGTGGAGCATAAATACAGATATAAAAAGAACACTTACAGCGGCTGAACTGGACTACCTAAGAAGAAGTGCCGGAGTGTCTCGGTTGTCACCCAACTTTGGAATAACGCATTAGAGAGGTCGTTGAAACAGTCGTAGTAGCTTTAGATATTTCAAAGACTTTTGATCAGGTTTGGCATAAGTGCCTACTTGCCAAGCTCGCTTCGTTCGGCTTATCCGATACGCTCATCAATTGGATATCCAGCTTTCTCAAAAAACGTATACGTGTTGCCGCCGATGGCTTATTTTCTAAAGAAACTACTATTAACGCGGGAGTACCCCAAAGATCAGTGATGGCTCCCACACTTTTCCTGCTATGCATAAATTACCTCATTTCCTTAACTACTAACCCGATCCATTGCTTTGCAGCCAACACCACCCTACATTGTAGTTCTCAGTTTTCCCACAACAAGTCTAGTCAGGACATTAAGGTGAAAATGGCAGCCTCAATCAACAGTGATTTAGAACGTGTCCTTTAATGGGGAATGAATAATCTACTCACGTTAAACAATGACAAAACGCAATGTTACCTTGTGTACGCCAAGAAAGACCGATCTTTTCCTGCTGTAAATATGAATAACTTAGAACTCAACTTTTTAAACTCTATTTCTATGTTAGGAATGTCCGTATCATCGAACCTTTCATGGGTTGGCCACCTTTTGTCAGCCAGCGAGTTCTTTTGTCTTTATACATTGAACTTCAAATGGTCACTGAAGATATGCATCATCCTTCTTTAATTAATTTAATTAAAAAATGCTTTAACTTTAAAAAAACCGACATTCACAATTTGTTTACAGTTTTGTCAAATATAGATTGGACTTTCTTACGTTCCTACACTGACATAAACAAGGCTTGTTCTGAGTTCTATAAGGTACTACACAACGCCTTTGAATCTTTTTTCCCCTTATCGTAAAGGAAAATCTGGGTACCCCAAATGGTTCACATCTCAAATCCTCAGAGATTCGGTTAAAACACAACTGTTTTATCCGTTACAAAAAATATAAATCTGCATACGCTCTTAACAAATTTAAAAGGCTGAGAAGGTCGATAAGAACTAAAATCAATGTTGTCTACATCATAAATGTTGAAAACTCGTTAATTGACGATCCCAAGCACATTTGATGATTTATAAGACAAAAGGCTAGGAGTAAGCAGAACACCTGGCAAAATGACCCACCACAGTAATACCTTCACTACACTTTTAAAGATTACTTCGCCTCTGTTTGTCTTTTGCCTGGTAACATTAGTTCAAACTCCCTAGACGGTGATATCCTACCACTTATGAATGTAAGCTATATTGTCGAGTACATAGTTGAAAATGCAATTAGTTGCATGAAGAACAAGTATACTACTGGTTACGATCAAATTCCATTACTTCTTATAAGATTCCTACTGTGCACCATATTTAACCTTGCGGTTCGTCAACAATGCTTTCCAAACATGTGGAAAGTAGATATGGCACGTCCAGTACACACATCAGACAATATTGCATCAATATCAAATTATAGACCAATTAGCATTTTATCCACCTTTACAAAGATCTTTCAAACTGTTCTGTATAATCAGATTTAGATTTACCCAATTGTTAGAACCACCTAATCAACATGGATTTATGCAAAAGCGATCTACGGTAGCAAATTTAGCTTGTTTCGCGAATTAATCATGTAAAATTCTAGATGACTCTGGTCAGGTAGACGTAATTAATATGGATTTTGCAAAGGCTATTCATACCATCGACCATTCGATAATACTTAAGAAGCTAAAAGCGTTTTTATTCGCTAGTTTACATCTTACTTTTTGTTCATCGTACTTATCCAATCATGCAGAATACGTTACATTTGAGGATTTTACCTCTGATTTTTGTTGCCACATCGGGCGTACTCCAGGGATCCAGCTTAGGCCCACTACTCTTTCTGATATTTATTGACGATATCTCAACTAAAATGTCTTCTCATTATCTATTCTTTACCGACAATCTCAAACTTTATAGTGAAATCTCTTCACTACATTTTCGTATCTTACAGGACCAAATAAATTCCACTGAATTTTGGTGCAGCTACACATAAATAAATGTAATGTAGTTTCTTACGGAAAAATGCGACGTTCTTTTGTTTAATTACTCTGTAAATGCAGTAACTTTAAATCGTACCATTACTATAAAAGACTTAGGTGTTTTATTTGACCACAAATACATCCAAAACATTTCTTCTTCAACATCTAAAATACTGGGTTTTATTATTAGAAACTGCAAATCTTTCAGTAATCCCAATACACTATTGTGTCTCTATTTTGCTCTGATAAGGCGAAAGTTTGCGTACTGTGACTTAGTATGGTATCCAATCTAAGAAACTCAAACTAATGCTATAGATAGGGTAGAGCACAAGTTCTTAAAACACGTAGCATTTAAAGCTGACGGTTCATATTCAGAAAAAGTATGTCCCTATGCTGAATATCCTCAAATTTTTATATGGATTAGTTCACAACTCTACCAACTGCCCTTATATTTTATCTCGTCTTAATTTTTCTTTTCCGTCGCGTACTTTTCAATATTCAACACCTGGAACAAATATGTTGTACAAAAGCCTTCCCGGACAATTATCTGTTAACTACAACCTGATCTGTAAACTTGTTGACATAAGTTTCAGTTCACTTCCTACTCTCCTGGCTGCTGTAATAAATAATTGAACCCAAGTATTAAGTTTAAATTATCTTTAAATTCTTTCTTTTATAAATACTATCGTACTCACGCAACAACTTGTATTGTTACTTTTTATATCAACATTTTGGGTTTTGGGTCTAGTGAACAATTACTGCCAAACGTAATATGATGTCCGCAAATCACCATCATTAACCAGATAACATAATAGCTATAGGTAGTGCTTCGTTATTTTATATTTATGTACACGTATACACTACTAGTAGATATTTCTTATGCACGTTGTTATGTTATTAGGTTCTTATCTATAGAACAGCAATAAAATTATGAGTATGAGTTTCAGTATGGTTTATGAAATCGAAAGTACCACTGTACACAAATCGTATCGTAAGGTAGCTATTTTATTTAGTAATCGAAAAATAAATATTTTTTTTTAGTACCTCGTATTTACATAAACCGAGCCTCCGGAACCCGTGTACAACTAATTCCTATAAAACCAGTTCAAGGCTGATAGTTATTATAATTTGTCAAGTACTTCTGCGCGGAATTGTACGTGTCTGCACAAATTGAAACCTGCATTACTGCTGGATGTATAAAAGTAGGCGCAGCTGATTTTCACTCACCAAGCTGGTAGGCTAGTGGTGACATGACCTGCTTAGCATTCGGGAGGTAATGGGATCGATTCCCGTTACCGTCTACCTTGTATGAGGTTTTTCAGGGGGTTTTCCTTATACACTTGTAGCGGTATGGTCACTGCATGTATGTACACCATGTGCGGCTACTTAGGCGAATTCTGGGGTAGTATTTTCCTCCTCAGAACCCTAACTCAGTTCCTTCCGATCCTATCCTTACCATACCCATCCTTAATGCCACCATGCATATATGCGTAATGTATGTATGTATGCTGGGAATCCATGTTTGTGGCTGAAGGAACTTCAAACAGCCCACCCTCTCCCTTGGGGAGGGAATGAAATACGTGACCTTTCCTTGCCTCATTTTCATTCAGTTGTAATAAAAGTTGCATTGAGTGAGCTTGTGAAACACATGATAATGGCGTCAAAAAATAATGTGAAAAGCGTGAGATTTGGTGACCGTGTCTATGAAGAAACAGTTTCGCAGTTCTGGCTTCTGAAGGAAGTGATGTATCAAAAGGAGAAAATGAGGACACAAATTTCGAATTGGTTTGTGACAAAGTATTCTGGATCAAGTTCTTTTGATGTTGACGATAATTCAAAGGACGATGTTGACGATATTGGTAATTCTTTAACGAGTGGTTACATTGCTCCAAGTGGTCTGTATTGGAGTTTGGAACCTCCAACAAAAAATAGAATTCAACCACACAACATTATTCGGCATGTGCCAGGACCAGCAAGAAAACATATGGCCGCGACACCAAACGAAGCCTTTCAGTTATTTGTAACTCCAATTTAGAGGGGAGACGAGTTTACGGGGCAAAAATAAAACCGTGGAAAGGTGTAACTGTTGATAAATTTCTTGCATTCTGTGGTTTACTTATTCATACGGGAAGCTGGGATGTTCCTGTAAGAGAACTATTTTGTAGTGCATTTCTCAACCTTATATACTGAGCCACAATGTCCATATTTCGCTTTGAAGAAATACGAAGATTCGTCAGATTTCACTAGAAGAGATCCCGGAATTCCCGTTTGGAAACCGATAAGTTAGCAATGGAGTCCTACGTTTGGGACTTATTCATTTAGCAATGCAAAACCTACGTCATACCGGATACTAATGTAACTATTGATTGAGTTTAGAGGTAGACACAGATTCGTTTAATGTATGCCAAGTAAAAGGGCAAAATATGGATTTAAAATATTTTGGATGTATCCAAAGTCTTTCCGAAAGAAATGAAAGCCTCAATAGATCGTGTAGTCTGTTCTTCATTGTTTTGCTTTCAAAATAACGTATTCTTGGTAAGTTACGCACGTAAAAACAACAAATGCGTAATTTTACTAAGCACCATGCACCACGACGCATCTATCAAGACGGCGCTAAGAGGAATCCCGAAATCATCACTCATTATACTAAAACAAAGGGCTGTGTTGACGTCGTGGATCAAATGGTGTCGACATACATGTGTAAGAGTTAAAGTAAACGATGGCCCATGACATTTTTCTTCAACAAGATGTTGCAGCACTCAACGCATGTATATA
Source organism: Vesta saturnalis (assembly GCA_036346205.1). Classification (NCBI taxonomy): domain Eukaryota; kingdom Metazoa; phylum Arthropoda; class Insecta; order Coleoptera; family Lampyridae; genus Vesta; species Vesta saturnalis. The sequence continues at coordinate 381,799 of JARFJB010002176.1, read as the reverse complement.
ATATTTACGAAGGAACATCCTAACTACAACATAGGAGTGACTCACAAACGCAGATTGTTTTTGAAAAATTTAGCGAAGGAACTAATGATACCACATATGCAGAGAAGATCTACTAACCCCTAGCGTAACAATTAAGAAAAAGAGATGCTCAGTGTACCCCACAAATATTGATCGTAAAAGCACAATGATATGTAAGTTAGTTAGATATTGAATGGCATAAATGTTTCTCTAATCCCTAAAAAAAATTTATACAATAATGTTCACTTTCATATTTAATCTCACGTCTGTAATGTATATGAATAAATAAATAAAATTTTATATAACAGGTCTCATAAGCCTGGATTATGTAAATGCCGATATGTTATAGGTATCCGAGGAAAAAAATCCATTGGCTTTACACCAAAAAAATCAAAAGTATTGAATAAGGAAGAAATAAATTCTTATCAGAAGCTGGAGATATCTACCAAATGACAAAGGTAACATAATTAAATCTAATTTCTCTTCTTCCTTTTGATTAATTTTTTTGTATATTTTAGATTGCATTAATAATTGGTTTCGCAGGCGCTTGTCGCCGCGAAGAGCTTTGTAAAATGAGTTTAGATGACATAGAAGATAAGATAAACACGTTAGTGAGTAAAATTCATAATTCTAAAACGATAATGGAAAGAACCTTTGTCGCCATTGCAGAAAATATTTGTCATTACGTCAAGCAAATACATCACATCGTAGATTATTTAGTATATTACAAAAACGGAAGATAGTAGTATTCAACCTATTGGTATTCACACTTTTGGAAAAATCGCTTACACATAATTGTTGAATTGCCAAATCCTAAAGAATACACTAGCCATTTTACTCGCTGATGGTAGGGTGGTAGTGTAACCAATTTCAAGAGACACAGAGGATGGAAATTAACCAATGTAGCAGAGGGATACCTAGAAATAAAATTCACGTAAACTGAAAAGGACCGTGACTAAATTAATATCTCGAAAGTCAGTACAAGTACTGATACGTCTAATACTGATTTCAACACTGCCATTTCTGTAAATATCCCTAATAGTATTACTGTAAGTAATTGTTATAATTGTGTAATTAATATTCATAAGTAATGTATTCATGAGAGTGATTGTTAATTGTCTAACATAAAGTTCACATGTAATATATCCATACATATTCTTTTTAACAAAAACGGCTGCAAAAGTAGAGTACGTAACATGATCCAAAAGTGATTTTACGGGAGTCTTAAAATATCACTTGTTACGTAAATTACTATTAACTGTCTGCAATTAGATATAAAATCTATATTGTTTTAAATTAAAATATTTCTTATTTGTCTAGTAACGAACTGCAAGCTGATATGTTAACTAAAGCTATTGCTGGTTCAAAGTTTTATTACTTTTTAGTAAATTAAACATAGTTTTAAAATTATTTATTTGTTAAAACTTGGAATTTGTCATAAATGATGATGTTCTTTTGTTTCAGAATTGTGAGTTTTTTTTAGAATTCAGAATTTTCAATTTTTGAAGTTTTAGATTGTAAAAATAATGCAGAATTGGAAGAGGACTTGAATAGAACTCTATAGTTTGTGGTTGTAGTATTCTATTTTGTCGGTAACATAATGTAAAATATAAACGTTGATCACTGTAATTTGAAAAGTTTGTGGATCTGTCACCAGATGGCGCCAAGATGGCTCTTTCTCGATTTTCTTGCTTTGTAAGTAAAAGCAGTTTTAAAGTCATATAAGTTTAATCACTTAAAAAACGTTTTTGTTAATGAGAAAACGTGTTTGTTTTTTAACAGCTTTAAGTACTCTCTAGAATCACAAATTGCGCTTAGATTCAAAATTTCATAAAATTTTTAACAGCACTTCATTATGTGAGGTTAGATCAACTTTTATTTAGTTTTGTAGTAAATTTACTTTTGTTTTTTAACACAATTTCATTAAAAACACACTAAATATTTGCTTATATAATCTAAAAAAACAATTATCTAATTAACATTTCTTTATTTTTATACGGAATACGTGCTTATAATTTTAAAAGAAAGAATAAACAAAATTAGCCATAACCAAACTAATGTAGCCGTAAGAATAACATTATCGTGCCAAGAATATTGACACATACATGTAAGTAGTGTATAATACACGCCCTTTAAAATAAATAATAAATAACATTTGTAATTATCTATCTGCCGAAGCATGAGCATTTTTATATATATACTCATAAATCATCAATGTATCATGTGTAGCTGTAACATTTTCATACAATCTTAAAAGAAAGAATAATAAATGTAAAAATTAGCAGTAACCAATCTGAGATAGCTATAATATTAAAATGTAAACTTTCTCTATTATTACACACATTTAAGATACTTAGCTTTTAGGGTTTCTTAATGGTATATTTGTTATGTTATACAAATCTAAACGTTTCGATAACACTTACAGTTATCTTCGTCAGTAGTAATACAATCTTCGTTTACGATGTTCAAACAAATTTATGAAGTTTGAAAAAGTGAAAACTCAAACATAAGCCTGACGAAGATAGCTGTAAGTGTTAACGAAACGTTTAGATTTGTATAACATAAATACTAATATACCCATTAAAAAAACCCAATGTATTTTAAATAGCAAAAATATTATTATGCCAAGAACACATATAATTAGTATGATTATAATAGCCAAAGCACAGACAGACTCATACTCATAAGCTTGACCAGGGATGGATGGGACAGGTAGAAGCGGCCCGGGCAAATCAACTTAAACGGCCCCTCACTACCCCCTCTCTTAGGCATAATCAAAAAGGCTTTAAATAAAAGTGTTTTTTATGTTTCCAAATAGAACACAAGTTTAATATCCGGCTCCATGAACGCATTTTAAATATAAGCCACTCTTAATTCATAAATATTAAATAACAATGGTTACGTAACAAGTTAAAAAAAAACTAATAAAGGAGAGCTTTGGATAATAATGAACTGGACTTTCCCAGGATAATAATGAACTGGACTTTCCCAATACATTAATCACTTCTTGATTGTCAACTTCATTTAAAAGACCCTTTTCGATATTCATAATCATGAAAGATTCGAGTCTGTTGTCCGATAATCGGTTTCGCAATCTAGGCTTAATGTATTTTAAAATAGAAAACGACCTTTCACATGTGACCTGAGTAATAGGCAGGGTCAAAAGATATTGGTATGCTGTGGCCAATGCAGGATATGCTCCTTTAAATAAATTATATTTTAAAATTGGTTTCGCAGGCGCTTGTCGCCGCGAAGAGCTTTGTAAAATGAGTTTAGATGACATAGAAGATAAGATAAACACGTTAGTGAGTAAAATTCATAATTCTAAAACGACTATGGAAAGAACCTTTGTCGCTATTTCAGAAAATATTTGTCATTATGTCAAGCAAACACACCACACCATAGATTATTTGTATATTACAAAAACGGAAGATAGTAGTATACAACCTATTGGTATTCACACTTTTGGAAAAATCGCTTGCACAATTGCCAAATCCCAAAGAATACACTAGCCACTTGGCTCGCTGATGGTGGTGGTAGTGTAACCAATTTGAAGACACAGAGGATGGAAATCAACCAATGTAGTAGAGGGATACCTAGAAACAAAATTCACATAGCACTGAAAAGGACCGTGACTAAATTAATATCTCGAAAATCAGTACAAGTACTGATACGTCTAATACTAATTTCAACACTGCCATTTCTGTAAATATCCCTAATAATATTAGTGTAAGTAATTGTTATAATTGTGTAATTAATATTCATAAGTAATGTATTCATGAGAGTGATTGTTATATGTAATTGTCTAACATAAAGTTCACATATAATGTATCCATACATATTCTTTTTAACAAAAACGGCTGCAAAAAAGTAGTGTACATAACATGATCCAAAAGTGATTTTACGGGAGTCGTAAAATACCACTTTCGGAACTTGTTACTTAAATTACTATTAACTGTCTACAATTAGATATAAAATCTGCATTGTTTTAAATTAAAATATTTCTTATTTGCCTAGTAACGAACTGCAAGCTGATATGTTAACTAAAGCTATTGCTGGTTCAAAGTTTTATTATTTTTTAAGTAAATTAAACATAGTTAAAGTTTTAAAATTATCTATTTGTTAAAACTTGGAATTTGTCATAAATGATGATGTTCTTTTGTTTCAGAATTGTGAGTTTTTTTTTAGAATTCAGAATTTTTCAATTTTTGTAAGTTTTAGATTGTAAAAATAATGGCGAATTGCAGGAGGGTGTGAACAGAACTCTATAGTTTGTGTTGTAGTATACTATTTTCCTTGCATTGTCGGTAACATAATGTAAAATATAAACGTTGATCACTGTAATTTGCAAGTTTGTGGATCTGTCACCAGATGGCGCCAAGATCGCTCTTTCTCGATTTTCTTGCTTTGTAAGTAAAAGCACTTTTAAAGTCATATAAGTTTAATCACTTAAAAAAACGTTTTTTGTTAATTAGAAAACTTGTGTTCGTTTTTTTAACAGCTTTAAGTACTCTCTAGAATCACAAATTGCGCTTAGGTTCAAAATTTCTTAAAATTTTTAACAGCACTTAATAATGACTTCATTATGTGAGGCAAGATCAACTTTTATTTAGTTTTGTAGTAAATTTACTTTCTGTTGTTTTAACACAATTTCATTAAAAAAGCACTAAATATTTGCTTATATAATCTAAAAAATCAATTTTCTAATTAACATTTCTTTATTTTTATACCGAATACGTGCTTGTAATTTTAAAAGAAAGAATAAACAAAATTAGCAATAACCAAACTAAGAATAACATTATCGTGCCAAAAATATTGACACATACATGTAAGTAGTGTATAATACACACCCTTTAAAATAAATAATAAATAACATTTGTAATTATCTATCTGCCGAAGCATGAGCATTTTTATAATACCCATAAATCATCAATGTATCATGTGTAGCTGTAACATTTTCATACAATCTTAAAAGAAAGAATAATAAATGTTAAAAATTAGCAGTAACCAATCTGAGATAGCGATAATATTAAAATGTAAACTTTCTCTATTATTACACACATTTAAGGTACTTAGCTTTTAGGGGTTTTTTAATGGTGTAGGGGAGAGTGGGGCAAGTTGACGACGTTAAGGAAAAAAAATCGTAAAATTAAAACGCAAATATTTTTTGAATCCAAACTGTATTATAAAGAACACCTACATGTTGCCAATTTAACTAAAATTTAAATGAAATTCGCATGGAAAAAACACAAAAAAGTTTTCACAATTTGGTGCATTTTTCATCTTGCCCCACCGATGGGGCATGATGAGTACATAATAGGGCAAGATAACGATTATCGGCAGAAGTCACATATAAATGGCCCGTTCTGTTCATAAGCTGTGCATGATTCATGCCACCATGCCTCGCAACAGGCACACTGAATCCAGTCCTCTGTTGGGTTCAATATATCTCCTCACAAGCCCGACAAAAATTTCTTTGTTTGTTTCCTTATTAGCTTCAGATGCTGAGATTGTCCCAAATACATTTTCTTTACTATCTCGCACTTTTCTTCAGATTAACTTTTCCGCTTCTTTGCCGTTATTTTCTTCAACCTCTTCCTTATTTGGAGTAGAGGTTATTACTGAGCTTCTGCTTCTTCCTTTTGGTTTGATTTAGAGGCGATTTATTTGAGTGTCAATTTGAACAAGGTTTAATATCTCGGCTCATGAACGCATTTTAAATATAAGCCAGTCTTAATTCATAAATATTAAATAACAATGGTTACGTAACAAGTTAAAAACTAATAAAGGAGAGCTTTGGATAATAGAACTGGACTTTCGAATAACTGGACTTTCCCAATACATTAATCACTTCTTGATTGTCAACTTCATTTAAAAGACCCTTTTCGATATTCATAATCATGAAAGATTCGAGTCTGTTGTCCGATAATCAGTTTCGCAATCTAGGCTTAATGTATTTTAAAATAGAAAACAATCTTTCACATGTGACCTGAGTAATAGGCAGGGTCAAAAGATATTGGTATGCAGTGGCCAATGCAGGATATGCTCCTTTAAATAAATTATGTTTTAAAATTGCTTCGTAACAGCATATCACACAATTCTGGCAACGTTTTAGATTTCTACACTTTCTTGTTTCGATTTCTTCCTGCATCTCATTCTGATCGATGTCTTCTTCTAAGTTATAATCAATATTATACGATCCTTCGATTGATAGTTTCAGTATTTTCCAGTTAGAAGCAAAATTAAGTATTTCATGTTTTAGTTGCTCTGAAGTTGCTGAAGAATTCCATTTCTGTAACTTTTCTGCTAAAGTGTCCATGCAGTTGGTCGGAAGAACTTTATTGGAATTGATTTCATCAAACGACATAGGGTCAAGTACTGATAAATCTCTACATAACTCCATGTTTTTGCCAAATCTTCTCTCCATAGATTCTGTCACACTGTCCATCAGCACATTGTAAAACGATATTCTAAATCTGTCCTCTTCTCTTTGCGGTTGTATCGTTACTTCTTTCGTCACAGAATTTTTTCGCCTATTCCGAATCTCAGGAAACCTTCAATTTCACCATCAAGATCGCCCTAAGAGCCATTTTGTCTTTGGCCGATATGAATGTCTTGGTAGCATCTTCGATAGAATTCATATCTCTTTGTATTAAACGAAGTTTTGCAAGCGCAGTCTTCACCATAGAATTGCATTTCAAGAGATCCATACCTTCAGTCTGCATATACTTTGAAAGGGCCAGTTATGCTAAACATTTTAGAAAAACGTGAGCCATTATAATGGTTTCATATTTAAGCAACGCTTTTAAACTGACTCGCAGCGACTCTGACATCTGGTGACATTTTGTGTTGTTTTCGATATATTGAAACGATTCTATTAATCCATACAATGCTCCTTCTGGTTCACCGAAGGTCCAAAACCTTGTTTATAGCTGCTTCTTTTGCCCACCAACGCGTTTCGCCAATAGTTTGCAGCTTTTTATCGTCTGTGAAGTTGAATTCCAAACGTCCATCCTCTTATACGACTCTTTGAAAAATACTGCAATCGAATTTAATAGCGAAAAAAGCAGCTTTAATATGTGCCTTCATAACATCACAAAGCACAGATTTAAAATATGGGCATAACACCAGATGTGAACATGATCGGGATTAGCATTTCATTTTAGAAAACCCATTGTATTCACCTTGCATATTGCTTGCTCCGTCAGTAGAATCTGCTATGCAATTTTCGATTCAGATCATTTTCAGAACGTCAAGAAACATCTTGTAGAAACCCTCTCCGGTAGAGTCGTGACATGGGACAACCGAAAACTTTTTCTGCTTCAAATTTTTAAAATAAAAAAAAGGTCGTAACGTTAATTGGTTATTGTTTTTTTTTAATTTTTTTTAAAAATAAAATCTTTTTTTTTGCTTTGAAGTTGAAGGTTGAGAGTTCTTGGTGTAATTGCTGTCCAGATGGGCCTGCTACAGCGCAGTCCGGCAATGCATTATTGTCGGGTTTATTTAGATTCAAAATTTCTTAAAATTTTTAACAGCACTTAATACATTCATTATGTGAGGCAAGATCAACTTTTATTTAGTTTTGTAGTAAATTTACTTTCTGTTGTTTTAACACAATTTCATTAAAAAGCACTAAATATTTGCTTATATAATCTAAAAACAATTATCTAATTAACATTTCTTTATTTTTATACGGAATACGTGCTTATAATTTTAAAAGAAAGAATAAACAAAATTAGCATAACCAAACTAAGAATAACATTATCGTGCCAAAATATTGACACATACATGTAAGTAGTGTATAATACACCCCTTTAAAATAAATAATAAATAACATTTGTAATTATCTATCTGCCGAAGCATGAGCATTTTTATGAATACCATAAATCATCAATGTATCATGTGTAGCTGTAACATTTTCATACAATTTAAAAGAAAGAATAATAAATGTAAAATTAGCAGTAACCAATCTGAGATAGCTATAATATTAAAATGTAAACTTTCTCTATTATTACACACATTTAAGATCTTAGCTTTAGGGTTTTTAATGGTGTAGGAGAGGGGCAAGTTGACGACGTTAAGGAAAAAATCGTAAAATTAAAACGCAAATATTTTTGAATCCAAACTGTATTATAAAGAACACCACACTGTTGCCAATTTAACTAAAAATTTAAATGAAATTCGCATGGAAAAAACACAAAAAATTTTCACAATTTGGTGCATTTTTCATCTTGCCCCACCGATGGGGCATGATGCGTACATATAGGGCAAGATAACGATTATCGGCAGAAGTCACATATAAATGGCCCGTTCTGTTCATAAGCTGTGCATGATTCATGCCACCATGCCTCGCAACAGGCACACTGAATCCAGTCCTCTGTTGGGGTTCAATATATCTCTCTCACAAGCCCGACAAAAATTTCTTTGTTTGTTTCCTTATTAGCTTCAGATGCTGAGATTGTCCGAAATACATTTTTCTTTACTATCTCGCACTTTATTTTCTTCAGATTAACTTTTCCGCTTCTTTGCCGTTATTTTTCTTCAACCTCTTCCTTATTTGGAGTAGAGGTTATTACTGACGCCTTCTGCTTCTTCCTTTTGGTTTGATTTAGAGAGCGATTATATTTTGGAAGTGGTCTAATTTGAACGAGGGCTTTATGATCTTCCGCTATTTGCTTTGAAGTTGAAGGTTGAGGGAGTTCTTGGTGTAATTGCTGTCCAGATGGGCCTGCTACAGCGCAGTCCGGCAATGCATTATTGTCGGGTTTATTTATCAGAGGTTCATCATCACTGGAGGTCTTCCTCAGCAGTTGTTGGATAAGCGGTATTTTGATTTTCAGCGATATTTGGACGTTCACTTACTAGGGTTGGCGCAAAGTCTGTCTCATCAAACACATCCGGGTTATATGGTTCAATCCGCACTTCAAGAAACTTTTACAGCAGTTCCAATGGTTGCAGCTTTTAAATATGATTGTCCAAAAGTTTCCATACGTCTTTATCTGTTATTGTTTTTCCAGGGTTATTTACAAGAAAATTGTCACAAGCTTGGCTGTAATAAGTCTTTAAAGAGCAAAAATCCCACGTCCAAAGGTTGCATACGGTGCGTCGTATGTGGAGGAAACTAAACATAATTATTCCACTATCTCTACATAGGTTGATCGCTTCTAAAGAACAGTGGGAAGAATGGTTGTCTACAATCAGCAAAATGGCACTTCTTGGAAGGATGGGTAAATTTTATAAAATGTCGAATACTGCACAAAACTTTCACTGTTCATCCATCCACTTTGCTGTGCAATGCCATTACTATTTGGGGACATCCATTCAACAGTTCTGATCGCATCCTTACCCTCGGAAAAGTAAAGAAAGGAGGAACATAGGATCCTTGGGCGTTCATTGCACAAACAACTGTAGTATCTTTTCCCGCTCACCACTAGCAACTTCGCACCCTTCTGCATCCGGGAGCATAACTTTTGGTTGCTTATTGGGTTCATCGACAAACCGGACTCATCAGCGTTGAAGATACGGTCAGGAGTAAAATTATATTTAACTTTGAGTTCTCGCAGTAGGTTAAAAAATCTCGCTACTTCTACTTTGTTAAACCCCATTAAGCGCCCTAACGATGTCGACTCCGGTGTCCTTAAACTAATCTTCCGTCTTTTCATAAATGAAATTAACCAGTCTTTTCCAGCTGCTTTGGCGGCCTTATTAAATTGATGAGGAATGTTATTCTGCTCTGCGAATTCAAATGCTAGTTTTCTGCATCCCTTGGAAGTTAAACCAAATGCTCTATTATTTAAATCGTTTAAATAGTTGGCGAATTCTTCTTCTTGCAGATCGGCAAATGTATATTTAAATCTACCTCCACTTTCTGGTAGTTTCCGTTTCGGCGGTGTTTTTAACGTATCTCAGAAGCGTAGGCTCTGGTATTTCGAAAAGTAAACTGGCATTATTAACGGTCTGACGTTCATGTTCAACGGCATGAATTGCAGCAATTAAACTATCTTCCGACCATGATCGACGATCTGTTTTCCTCTTATAATTTCTTACCATCTGAAACAAAATATTAAGGTATAATACGCCATTGGGGCAAGATGACGAATTCATTTTGCTACATATCTTGCCCTCTGGCAATATCAAAATACAATTGTTTGATAACGAACGCAAGAGAAAATTTATCAACCAAAATGCTCTCAAATCTGCTTATATAACTCTAGTAAATAAAATAGACAACAAAACCAATTATTCTTACCTTTGTTTTGAAGCAAACGCTTATTTTCAACACACAAATATTATACACATGTGCAAATAAAACTGTTTACAGGTTACTTAATGCAAAACTAAAGTTAGCGCCATCTACGCGTCTAAGGTATAACTACAGTATAGGAATTGTCGTAAACTGTATAGTTTATAAAAAGTGTTTGGTTTTTAAAACTAAATTTGTCTTTGACCGTATTTTAATTTGACTTAATATTAATTTTATTTACTGATAATTCTGACGTTCGATAACACTTACAGTTATCTTCTCAGTATAATACATTTCGTTTACGATGTTCAAACAAATTTGAATTGGAAAAGGTGAAAATTGGAAAAAACTTACTTATATGAAAGCGTAAAGCAACTTGTATTGTTACGTCTATATAACCATTCTTAAAATCCAATGTATTTTAAATAGCAAAATATATGCAAGAACATATAATTAGTATGATTATAATAGCCAAAGCACAGACAGACTCATACTCATAAGCTTGACACGTTCATACTAACAGCACACAATGTACAAATTGGACACTTTCGTATGGAAACACCCTTTATTTAAAGAGATAGAAAAAATGGAGCTCAAATTTAATGAGAAAATCACTGCCGTAAACAGAATTCAGCTTTATCTAATCGTTCCGCCGCTAGAGGGCGTTTCTCGAATATAGTCGATTTCTTTAATATAACTTTCTTACTACTAAAGATAATTGCTACATTTTTCACACGGACCACCCTGTATATTTTGTTGAAAAGAGCTAACTAAATAAAACTAAATAATATTAATGGTTATTAAAGAAATTATTTTCCATTTTAATGAACGATTTGGTCAATACGGTTTGGCGAAATATAATTTGGTTTCAGCATTTAGTATAAAAGCGGTGATTATTTTTAGATATGTTCACAACCTTTCTGCTTAACCCCTGCCTCGGTGATGTATAATTTTTCAGAATGAGTTTATTTCTAAATAATGATCTATCTATTATTTCTAATAAGGAATAAAATATTTAATATATAACAATGAAAATAAGTTGGTCCCTGCTCCCTGTACAACATTATATAAACTAAATTTTTCTAAATAAATAAATAAATAGTTATGCTTTGGGTTTTTAAATCATTTATTATTCTATTTATATTTTATATAAATTTAAACGTTTCTATAACAATTACAGTTATCGTCCTCAGTAAATGCTAGGGGAAATGAAAGGAATGGTACACGCTTAATCAAAGTTGATTATAAATTATGAATCTTTAACGTGATATGCGTCGCAACCGTGTTACATGGTCTATTCACATATTATCTGCAATGTTTAAATTTTGTGGTTTACGTATCATTTCCCTCCACGGCAGATAATGATACGCAGTTTGTCGCGTAAAGATACGCAGAAAGCACTATTTCCGAAACAATGTATAATTATTGGCTTATGTTAACAGACGTTCCAAGAAGTATCAAGAAACATATCACTTGTATTAAAAGTAGTGAAAACTTAAACCACATGTTTCAGGAGTAATAAACAGTAATAATGCATTCACAGTGTTATGTAGGAAAACTAAACTTAATATTTGCCAGCAATAATTCTTTTCGTCGAAGATTTCTTACGATAAACGTCGCACTGGTAGTGGCCGAGACCTGTCCATTACATTCAGCATGTACCCATCGCCCACAACGAACACATCTAAACCCTACGTCTCCATCTTTTCCGAAATATTCCCATAGCAAGCATTGGTACATCAAACCATGCATTTCGTCATCATCGACAAGATCTCTCTCATCAACCTCATCGTCTTCGGAAGTTTAGAATCAAATTCCACATTCATTTTGTTTTTGGTCTTTTTGCGTGATGCTAATTTCGATATCTTTCCAGCGGACATAGTTTTGTGTTTCTTCCGTTGTTTTTCTTCTGATATCAATTTCATTGGCGTAGCCGTTAATATTTCCGACTTCTGCTTGATATGTCTTTTAGATTTACTTCTCTCAGAATATGATGGCAATGGCAACAATTCAGTGATGCTAACTTTTCCGCCTCTAAAGTGCTAAGTTTTGTTATCTCTTCACACCACGACAGAGGTGGGACTGGGGTGTATGAAGTTTACTGGTCAGGATCAAAGTCACCTGTTGAGTCCAAGTGTTCATCAGATATGTTAAGACCATTGTTGAATATTTCCACCAAATCTGTCGTTATTTTTCCTTGTGTGCCAGTTCTTAAGAAATAATTACATTATTTGTTGAAAGCACACTTGAACGGGCAAAAAAATGAAGTGTAGTGGGGCTGTAGACGTTGGGAGGTATGTGGTAGCATTGAATCACCACTAAATGGAATTAAGAGTATTATCTTTAGCGTAGTCACTCACTGGCGTAAATCTTCATAGGCTTGCTCGGATACCGCTTTGTCATGGAAATAAACAACTGTATGCGATAGTTAACGATCTCCAAGGTCTACAGCTATATGCGTATGAATGCCCGCTGCGTATGATTCCTCGCCTCTCCCCGTCAAAGAATTTATTTACTAATTTGGTCAAGGGTTCCTGCTAGTTAATAGCTTAATTATTATTTTAACTTATTTCTTGTAATCCTCCAAGTTTCTAAAACTCGTGAGCTTCCACTGCCAACGATCACAGAAAAACTAAACGCCAGTGCCCATGTATATAGGTAGCATGTAATAGAAACACATGAATAAATAAAATTCTGCGGTAACCAGTCTCCCGAACCTTGTACACTCTTATACAACCTATAAACTAGGAGCGTACATGCAAATTGTATAGAATATACATTTAATACATAATTTAAAAGAAAGAATTACTAAAATCTACTGTAACCTATCTGCCCATGGGCAGATATTTTTATAGTGAAAATAATTTGGAACATATATAATACATAAATTGCATTTAATGTGTATTAATCTTATTGAAAGTGTCCGTACCTCGTTTGACTGGTTATCAGGAGCTTCCGGAACGCGTGCTTTATGAGAGGTAGCATTGTTTTTCCATAATTCCGGTCGTTTTCTACCCAAAGTATCTAAATCGTCTGATCAGGGCCAGATAATACTCCTTGTTTACTCCTTCATAATGAACAACGCCCTAGTAATCGAAGAAAACTGTGAGTATAACCTTGATTTTTTGTCAACTTTGACGCGTTTCCTTCAGTTTGGTTTATTTTCTTAGCGCCACTCGGATGATTTTGACTAGTTTCGGCATCATGTTCGTAAACTTAATCTTCATCGCCAGAAATGATGCGTTTTAGCATAGTAGCATCGTTTGTTATCTCTGAAACAATATCCTGGTCCACTGCCTTTCCGAACTCTTTCTGAACGATATTCAGGTCTTTTGGCACAAGTCTGAGGCTTGCATGATGATATTCGACGTTATTATCGGTTGCCGATATCGAAGGGTGTCCATTACTTCAACTTCTTTGAGACTTTTTTTGATGCTCTTGTTTCTGAGAGTGTAGAGTTTCCCTAGGCTTTTTGTAGTATTGTCAATGTATCGGAACAAGAAATTTCGTTGGGAGTACGAAACTTACAACATACTCTTTGTTCAATGTTTTTCCATTTTCCAATACGACGAAGTACACAAACCTTATTGACATACAGACGTCAAACGACTACTAGTAATACAGAGGGCGTCTGACAGAAGTGGCAGGGAAAGGTTTACCCACATGAGACGAAGATGCTTTTTCGGATTGGTAAACCGCGCACTGTTAAACTTACTGATTTTGAGAAGAAAAAATAAACCCTAAAGGGTTTTATTTACCTCACCTTCGAGTTTATAATGCAGCAAGCCAAATAGAATAAGATTAGTATTTCATGGCCCCCAACTATTAATGGTACTTCATTAAACTCCAAATCATTACATGATACAGATTTATATACTTTGCTTAATGGCGTACTGTTTAGTATTAAACTTGACGCTGATATCAAAGAGATGTCAAAATAAAAGGAGTTCAAACCTCATCACTTTCTATGAAGAAATGGAGAAAGTAAAAGGTACCGAGAAATTCTTTTTAATTTTTCCACTTGCTAAATCTTTTATACGAAATCACTATGTTGATGACTACATTCAATTCAATGCTGTCGATGAGATTATGTTACATTTCGTAACAAATTGAAGTTTAATAAATGTATTCCGAGAAAACGGAAAAAATACGGGACGAAGGTTTTCAAAATGTGTGACCAAAAAGTATACACACATTCTATGGCAATTGACGCAGGCAAAAGCGACGCCGGAGAAAATTCTCTGCCAACAAATAATTGTCCTGAACCTTTGTGTGGAATATCTAGATGACAGGAGAATTGCGATCAATGATAATTTATACACAATTTGTCATGTATCAATGATTTCATCAAGATTCGCCGGTAAATTTAGAATTTGTAAAATTATCTATTAGTACCGAACATTGTGAATAGAGTGTAGATTCTCGTAATGGGATATAATAACGCATTAATGATGGGAGAAGCTTTCGATTGTAACGTTTTCTTTTCTTTTGTATTTTCTAAGGCGAAAATGAAGTTTGTGTTGTAGATCGTAGTAAAATGGAACCTTTAAAAAAAGGAGAATGTGATTTACTTTTTGGCATCTTACTAGAATTTGAAAGGAAACATTCGTTAGTGTATTTGTAAATAGGGATAGTTTTGTAGAAATAAATTTCGTATTTTAATTTGATTCAATCAAGTTGGAATTGCATCATATAAGAAATTTAATGAAAAAACTTATTCAGACATTACATTGTAAGGTATATCTTTTGCAAAAGTTCTAGTTAGCCGCCAGATAGACACCGTTCCGATTGATAAGAGTTTAAATATTAAATTTCTTAGATTACATTTCGAGTAGAAACAGGCTTGCTGATAAGGTAATCCTTCCGTTGATCTTCGAGTAAGACTTCGTGTATGCACAAAGTGGTATATTTAAGTTTTTTGGGCAAATTATAGTGGAGGTGGTTGAAAAACCAATGTGGAGGATAAATAATAATTATGGTCAGTCTACTTAGGAATGTAGTACTAGACTCACGTGTTGTTTGTTTGCGGTCAGCGCAATATCCGCAAAAGGGGTAGTTAAGTGAAGGTTGAAAGGAGTTATGCAGACTTGGGGTTGTATGGCGTTATCGTGGAGAAAATGATCTCCGTTTCCAATAAAAGGGATAATTTATTGACTCACCACATCCTAAGTTATTCTTTTGGTTATATATCGTTTGTCGTAGTGACATATTTGTAAGTGCTTAGCCTTGTTCTATGGACCTGCTGTTTCGCAATTTGTGTTTTTTACGGATTATAGTAACAAGTTCCCCTTTAAAACGGCAAATTTTGGGTATATTGCCGACCTAAACAACCTAAAAACTGCTGTAAATAAAAGCTTTTCGTGTTTCGTTATTTTAAAATGGATAAGTGATAGTTAGTACTTGTACATAGTAGCGTAATCGAAGTTTTATGGAAGTTTTAACTATTAGCGCAATTGCAAACAATTGTAATATCAATCAAATATATGGAAAGGAAGATTCACGATTTAAGTTATGCTGGAAGAAGCTAGTATCAATCCCGACCACATTTTCGTCGCCGTCGAGGCCATCTCTAGGTACCAAAGATGTTTGTATAACAAATTTAAGGTAAATTCTTTTGTGCATTTTGTTTTGCTGTGTATGGCAAATTTTAATGAAGTCTGGTGTTTTTTTTGTGTTATATGTGAACGTTTGAATACGCTGCCTTTTTGCAATTAATGCATGCTTATATCAGGGAATTAACGTCAAGTTGTTATGTTTATTGGTAGTAAAGTAATTACATTTGAAAGATATCATTGATTATTGAAATTTTAACGTAACTGCAATATTTTCGTTTATTTCATTGAGTATATTTTATACCGGATGGATCCAGATAATTGCGAATGGTTGTAAAATAATTTGTGATTTTCCTGAAGAATAATTATATTGAGATGCAGATTTATTAAGAGATTTTAAATCGTAACGTAACGTAAATTTATGAAGTACAGACCCGAACAGCTGTGTGTATTTTTATACATACGAGGGTAGTACGATAAGTCGCCCTCTTTTGAAGCATTTTTATAGGTATCGACCTACCGATTGCAGGCATCTTTGCTGGAGGCTGATTCGCCAAAAGGTAAGCAGTTCGTTAATTGTTTGTTATAGCAGCTAGGTAACTTATTTAGGAATTTAAGTACCACATCCCGTTATCGACGTTTGATAAGTTTTAGGATTACATAGATTTTTTATTGATCGCGTTTGTTTAGTTTTGTGGTGACGTATTTTCCGTGTTAATTTGTACAATTAGAGTACCGTTAGATCAGTTATTTTTGGGTTAGTTAAGCTAATATTTTTTGACGTAGGTTTATCGAAATATTTAGTGAGTTTTAGGTTTTATTTCGCATTTTGCGGCTTTTATATTTAAAGCTTAAGATTTTAATGAAGTTTAGGTGAACCTGGTCTTAATATTTTTAGAGCAGACTTTATAGAAGCAGTAGATTTTTGAGTGAACGTTTTGCTTCCCTGTTAGCCCAATAAAACATCAGTTCATGAAGTATTCCCGCTATAAATCATTTTAACAGATGGCGCCTTTTTGACTTTATCTACCGACATTAACGATTTTCGGAGTTGCTACGAGTGCCTTTTACGATCTTTAAGTAAGAACCCAGCCCACACCACTGAGCTATGCCGTGGCACAAATTGCCTTCACGGGCTGGATGCTCTAATGAGTATTTAGCCCGTAACAAATTAAATAGTGCGAAGAGAAGGGGAAAACGGTATTGTTTCAAAATAGAATGATGAGATGGACATCTTGGTGCTCTCAACCCGCCACGATCTAGAAATGTAGTTTGCCAACGTTCTACCATTTCGGAAATATGACCGATCTCGCTCAGAACTGTTTTTCACTCTGGAGATAGAGTCCGGAAGGGGGCTACAGTGCATAGTTTTATTAGCGTGTGGATAGCTTTCCAACGAATGGCTGCATGGCGTATCTACAAACAACTGTTTCGGGATTATGGTCGATTTCGCTTATAGGGGGTCGAACTGGATGAGAATGGGTGTGTGGAAAAATATGTTTCGCGGAGGCCTTTTATTAACGTACACTGAAAGCATAGAAAACTTCTATGTTTTTTTACCGTGAGGGATGTCTGGAGGACGACCGTAGTCACAGTTTGATGCGGGGTGTCGGGAGCTTTCCAACGAGTGATCTGGTAGCTTCAACGATCTATCGTTTGGGAGTAATAGCCGATCTTGCTTGTAGGGTGAAGGAGAGTTAGTGGAAACAACTTTTATTAGAGTACCATGAAGGCATATCTAGGAACATTTAAAAAAATCTTCTCTTTAATTTTGTGTGGGTGCAAAATCCGTCAACAAAGCTTCTCTATCTTTCACTCAGAGGGAGGTATCAACATCTCTTTTGTCGAGACTTTTCATTAGCGTACCATGAAGGTGTGCCCTTCTAATACCCCCTCTCCCAATCTGGAGAGCCAATCATGAAAGCAAATTTTCTCACTCCGTGTAGGGTAGTTGGGGTGGTCACGATCAATGTGAAGATATGCTTTTAGACGGCTTTCTACCAAAATTTTTGCATAAATAAATCCATGTGATCGTCAAAAATACATTACATTCACTTATTGAGCATCGTTCCATCACGTTGTAAAATGCACAACGTGAAATCGTTGGGGAGTGCTGTGCACCTGTACGCATTTCTTTAAATTTTAACCTTTAAAATTCATCATTATCAATGTTTGAAGGTGTTTTTTTATTTGTACACGTCCGCATAGTTATGGAATGGGAAAGCGTTTAAAACCATGTTCAGGCCTGTACCCTTATTTACACAATCACACAGTTTCTCCATTTCTTCTTCTTTTTCATTGCAAACGTTCTCTTCTTCTAGGATCTTTTACGTATAATCTCCTTTACAACTATAATACTTTTTTTGACACCTGCAACACCTCAGTGAAAGTAACAAGAATATTGAACATACCCCACTGTGAGACACCATTGATAAAATTATCGTCTTCTGCGTTCATAAAATCCAATAGTAAATTACTTAATTATAGAAATTGTGGTTTTATCTTCCCGAACGTAGTCTATCAAGTAGGAATATGAAATATGTGTATTCCCTGAACACTAAATTTCGTGTAGAACATGACAACGTAGGTTCCTTTGGATTATTTTTATCAGAAGGATTGGTCATTCCCACTTCGACCCCCAGATGCTTCTGGTGTTTGCTTATATGCTTGCTTGCCACTCGATTATTGCATTTTTTAGTTTCTTTGGTGTGTTTTTAGATTGTTTGGTGTGCCTGGATCATTTCTTTGGCGTGTTGGCTAATTTATTTGTTTTGAAGTTGCGTGATTGTATCGTGTATTTATTGTGCACGTGTTTGTATGTGTGTATGAGTAGTTAGATGCTTGTGTACTTGTTTGCAAGTGTAATAGATTGTTCAGTCTCTTTTATTTGGATGTATGGGTTGTTACGTATTGTTTGTTTCAGCTTCTTCGGTATGTTTTCTTGTTTGTCGAGAGAAAATTTGGCATGTTTTTGTGTTTATTGGGTAGTTTCTTTATTTTGGAGATTTATT
This sequence comes from Vesta saturnalis, assembly GCA_036346205.1. Classification (NCBI taxonomy): domain Eukaryota; kingdom Metazoa; phylum Arthropoda; class Insecta; order Coleoptera; family Lampyridae; genus Vesta; species Vesta saturnalis. The sequence continues at coordinate 362,975 of JARFJB010002176.1, read as the reverse complement.
TACATAGTTATACGTTTGTGTGTTTGTAGATGAGTTTCTGACTTGCGTAATTTTATTTCGCCTATTTTAGACCATATTCACAATTTTTAGTAAATTTTTACCCTAATCAAAACCCCTATGTTATTGCTAATGACTCTTACAATGTATTCTCTCATTAAATTGTAGTTTTATATTTTGCGGACGCAAATAATTATTTAACTCATCATGTTTCCTTATTTTCTTATGTCTGCATTGAAATTAACTTAACAACTTATGGTTATACACATTCCATAAGATTTTACTACGTCTAGTAGTAGAATTAGAATCTAATTTGAAGAGATAATCTTTCCAAAAAATATAGAATTGAAAAACATGTGCATTGGAATTTTCTGTTTAATTTTTAATTAAACAACAACAGGTTAATTGGGAGACTGTTTATGTTGTGTAAATGTTACTATATATTCGGTCTGGTTATATTGTGATTACTTTGCAAAATAAGTTCTACGATTCTTACTGAAATTACATGGTCACCATACTGTAACTGTTAATTCCATTCACACTACAGGGTAGTCCACAGCTACATTCAGTTCACTTGGTTGTCAAGGGAGTGAATTTAAGATAACTAATAATATACACTAATCTACTACCTGTTTGCACAAGTGGAAATTGTGTAGCTATTATTGTAAGATCCGACGGTTTTTTAATTTAGGCTTTAGCTAAATTTTGTTTGCCCGGCGTTAGCTTAATCAGAGAAGGGTGTGATTCGTATAATAATTATGACAACTACCTGATCCTGATAAACATACTATTTATTACCTATTTTTATATAACGCTAGATAAAATAATTAAACTACTTTATATTTCAAATAAAAATAACTCTAAATAAAATAAACAACCATAAATATACAAACAATAACACAAAAATAATAATAAGAGGACAGATCCTCTAGATAGCTACTACCTGGACTGCTTCGAGCGGCAGGCGGTGCGGGTACTTCATCTCTGTGGATTGGATAATTAGTAATAAAGCGAGCGGAGAAAATACTCTAATAATTTTTTAAACAACCTACCATGCGAATGCGGCATAGTATACATAGGCGAGAGCAGTAGACCACTCAAAGTGAGAACACAGGAACATAAGAACAACGGCCGCATGGCCGAAATAGAAAAATCAGAAATCGCCGAACATGTCTGGAAGGAAGATCACCGCATCCAATAGGATAACATACAGGCAGTGGCAAAGGACGAGAATACAACTCGACGGAAATTCAAAGAACCCATATACATCGCACTAGCAGAAAATCCAATAAACCAAGCTAGTGTGTAAAGGAAACCCATATGGATTCCAATAATGCGCGAAGAGCTTAAGCGCAATACACCTGCGCAACCACGAAAAAGTTTTATATATATATATGTACAACGTGAACTAAAAAAATGTATGGCTACAAAGTGACCGGCCCTCAAAGTTGAATTTTGGAAATCGTTTTTCGCAAATAACTTGAAAACCTTTACAAATTTCAAAATACTATTCGGAATGAAAATTATTTCTTTGTTGACGAAGATTTTTCTGGTTCGATTGGATTGTCTATGAATGGACTGGAAGTATTAGTTTTCACATTATTCCCGCATACTTTCTATTCCAACTCTTAGTGTATGATTTTTCAGGTGTTTTGATAACTTTTTTGGGTCCGTTATTCAATTTTCTGCAAATTTGGTCCTCTTGGTTGAAGTTGATAAAGTGAACGGTTTACGAGTTATTTCCAATTTCATCAATCACGATCAATTACATACTAGCGCACCAAAATTTAGTAAGTGGGCAGTGGACTAAAAGTCATAGTTGTCATATTGTGATTTTTGATCAGTTTTCAAACAATTTCTTTATCCATAATAGTAATCGGTATTCCAACTCCGAAATGGCAGATATGCACATATGTAATGTATTCCAGACCTTTTGGGAATTGTGCTGAAGCTGTTCGTTTATATTCCCAGGCGTTTCCAAATCGGCGGATACCGAGTAAAAAGACGTTTGCCAACATTGACCGGCGCCTTCGTGAAAGTGGTACATATCAATTTATAAAAATTCTATTCATATCGGGTTCTCACAGGTTGTTTGAAGCCACCAAAAATTGACAGTGGTAGGAGGCGAACTGCAAGAACACCAGTTTTAGAACAAGGGTGTTTGATGGAATTGACGCTGATCCCACAACAAGCTCTTGTCAATTGGCAAGAGAAAATAATTCAAATCAGTCCATCAGTTCCATTATCGAAATATACAAGCTTTGACCATCAATGATTTTCAAGCAAAAGTGAACTTTTCACGTTGGTTTCTAGAAAAATTTAATAATGACCGAAATTATTCATCGATTATCTTATTCACTGATGAGGCTGGTTTCGCCATTTCAATTCAATTCAATTCCTAAATGTTAATAATTTTTAATTTTGCAAATAACTTTGTTATATTTATTACTGCCTTAAAACTAAAATTATCTTTAAAATCTATGCGCAATTCTCTTTATTTTGATACCCACATTCTATATTTTTCATAACATTCAATATTTTATACAAAAAACGCCATTTTATACACTATGCCAATAATGAAATTTTACTTAAAATTACTTAGATGTATTTTTCAGGGACAAAATAAGTTCATATTCGGCTTCTACCCCCCAAAAACATAAGTTCACATACATTTCTAGTCTGGCTGCACTAAATTTTATGTTTCACTTTCCAAATGTATGTTCTCCAAAGAGACCTACACTATTTTGCGCTCACATTTATTTATTTCACATATGATTGTCACTCCACAGTACATAACCTCATCTAGACCAGCCACAGTAAGCATTTCTTATAATAAATGTTCAATGCGCACACTTGTGTTTGTATAATTTCAATACATACTTTGTAACGTTATCGTAATCACCGTTTTTCCTTATAAAACTATCTAACACACTTCTTATCTAATACAAATTATTTTTCCTTTTTAGGATTGTAGCAGAGCATACTACTAAGTAAGGATTTTCCATACATAATTGAATTCTATGGATATTATCAACGAAAATGCATAAATTATGCCTTCCGAAGCATATCGAACATCTCCAATATGAATATTCTCCTGTACAACCTTTATTTATATGAAGTTCTAATATATATATATATATATATATATATATATATATATATATATTGGATTACTCAGTGGCTCAGCGGTAAAGGTGCAAGACTTGTAAGTGAAAGGTACCAAGTTCGAATCGGAGAGTAATCAAGTGCTTGGGAAAAAATCAAAACATAGGAATTCGACGCAAGTACGAAAACAATCCTTCTCAGGACTAAGCCTGATGACGATAGCAGAGTCCGCTTCCATAACGTCGCGCTCAAAAATAAAAAACTGTAGAAATAGGCCGGTCAACTCAACTAATATAAAACCACAGTTACAAAATACTTATAATACTGAAATAATATTTTGTTATTCAAAATATGTAATCGGTTCTTTAATAATTTATCACGTAATGATCGTTATATATTTGGGTAATTAAAATATTAACGCAAATCCGGTATTAATTACTACAGGAAATTTAGATTGGAAGGAAATCAATATTTTCTTATTTCTAAATTTCAGGAATTTACGACAAAAGTAGCTGACATCTGGATATACGAAAAAAATTTATATCAATTTATTCCAAAAAGAGCACAATAGGGACTGATAGCGAGGGTAATAGCTCTTTTATTTTCTATAGAACGAATTTAGTTTACTAGATGAACCCGTACTCGCTCGATTTTATTCATGAACGAGAGAAATACTAATTTTATTTACGTAGCTTTGAATTTAACTTCTGGTGGTTAGTAGCTTATCTCCATCACTTCTAGGAAATGCGATAAAGAAAATATCCAGGAACAGCAGTGCTTTTGAGAATTAGATCGGAATTTCTAATTTATAGAAATTTGTTTAAATTAAGGGAATTTATTTATTCCTCCAGGAAGCGGGTTGTAATACTTTATTAAGTATTCTGGATACGAGACGCTTGGTGTTTCGTATTTAATTTTAATTTAATTTTAACAGGATAATTATTATTATGCGTTTGTCTGTCTACACGTTTGATTGGTCTCCCAGCTCGTGTGTGTATATGTTAGGTACTTGGTGTCAGGATAGGTTAATTAATCAAACGGACGTACACCCTTTAGTTAATTACAAGGACGCTAGACTTAACAGGCGTACACTTATAAGCAAAAATAGGAAAATGCCGACACAGGCGTACACCTTGTGGACATTCCCCGAGGAATACTCATTACCTTTCAAGCGACAACCTAAAAGCAAAGAGTAGGATTTTGTGTACTAGGATATGTTTGTTTACGCTGGGCATGCAGACGGGATCGATTAATAATCTGCTAAGGCAGAACAGAAGTAGTATAACGGAAAACTCGTCTGGTGAATACGACCGAAAAATTTTATAACTTACCCCGGTTTGGGTCGGCAGGTAGAAGTAACGGGTGCTGATTCCAACTAGGTCGGAATAGAAGTCAGGAACGAATGCATAATAGAAGTGATCGAAATGATCGGAGATAATAAAAATAATATGGCGTCGCGCTTCGTGGGATAATGCAGGTAGCGCGTTGATGGGGTCGCGTCGAAATCTATAACGATTTCTAACTATGGAAGAAGGGGAAACAACTAATTACTGTAATTAACCGGAATATTCTTAAGCAAAACAAGCGGATAATTGTATAATTAATTTAAGGGTTTTTGTAAGGATTTTGAGATCTTTACATTATATTGAACATACTGTTTTCAATTGAACTCTTTAGTTATATCAGTTGTACGATTATTTACACTATTGAGAGTTGGTTAAATGAACAAATTCTATTTGTAAAATGTACCCACGTATTCTATATACATTTATGTGTATGACTTGTATGTAATAACTGTTAACCATTGTTTACTTATCTGATTTAACTGTCAGTTTACATTTACAAGGTATATCAGTGACTCTTGAAGAGCTGAACCTGTAACTGTCGTTGGTATCTCCACGTCAGTTAGCATTATGTGTAAAGAAATTTGGTGTAAATTGTATTTTATTTGTATTTATCTTTCATTTAGAGTAGACGCCTTGTGCTACGAGCATTTATTTTTCTTTATTGTTAACTTTAAATACAGACAGTTTCACATAAAGATCGGTTTGTTTAAGGCAAAAAGCTACATTTCAGTAAGTAGCACTTACACCCTTGAGCTTAATGGTCTATATGTCTTTTAGTTTTACTTATAATTATTGCGTTGTAACAATTGTCTCTACAAATAAATTACTTTGATGTGTTACTGCTTTTTGTGGAATTAAAATTTCGGTAATCTAATTATTGATGTCTCGTTTTCGAAATCAATATTCGTGGTAGAAGTCTACAGCTTCCATTAATTTGTGCGTTATTGAGTAAAACAATCGTTGGAGTTAGAGTTCATCAAATAAACGAATGTTTGGTTACTGAATACCAAACTTCTTGTTTTGATTTGTCTGTATCGCTATATGTGCTAATTAAAATTTTAGCTCGCTTCTCTCTTTATCCCCTTGTTAAATTTTTAGGGCTATGTTTTAGAAAATTCGTGGTCCCTACTATTACTATTAAAAAGTCTTACTCTTACCAACATACATGGTCTAGTGCAAATAATAAATCTTCTGACCACACATTCCAAGTGCTCTAATTACTTCGCTAGCAGCTGGGTTCTAATCCCATGATGTAAAAATATCTCTGGATATCTGAAAATAGTTTCCAAGATGGCGGTAAACAAAAACAATCTAGTGGTCAAGGCTGGGACGACCAATCAGAATAAAGCTGAGGCGTGGAAGATAATCAATGAAAAGCGCGATGGAGTGTAGCCACAAGTGTGGGACGACCAATCACTTAAGGCTGGTCAGGGAATACGAGTGGCTGCATACCATTTATTAGCAAGGTCTATGCGGTTTTCCCACCGTCACATAACAAAAAAGCTCTAAACAGAGGTAAAATTGAATTAAAAGTGTGAAACGGGTTTTAAATAGGCCTGCAAGGAATAAAATTGGCACTGTAAAAGGGGATGACCGACAAAAAAAAGGAGGAAGCTTATAAGTGAAAGGATACATAGGTGGTAACTAGGGAGTGAAGATTTGCCCCACTAAAGTCGTAATGGTGGCGGCAAGTGTCGTGCTTATTCTGTAGCCTCAAGCATTTATTTTAATAAAACAGTCATGAAACTAGGGCAATTAGAAAAAATACAATATAGTGATAATTCTGTTCCGAATTTTACACTAGAGCGTCTCTAATTCTTAGTGTTACACATCTGTATTATTGGAAGCATAAATATATTTTAAAACTGTATAATTAATTTATCGGTTCCAGTTTCTTTAGATCTTTTTCTTATTTGCCTTTCTTCCTCCTGTACGACGCTAGCAAACCAATTATTTGGATTCTTCCGGTCTCTTTGATTATTTGTGCTTCCAATGCAATGTTTTTTCATATATCCCATTTTTTTGAATAATTGGCGTCTTTGGGATTCCAGAATACACATTAATTTTCATAAACTTCAAATAACAATAACTCACAGCTCACTGTTTACTGTTTTGCTCCCGTTTAATTAGGCTATCAATCACCAGAATGACACATTACATGACGACTTCGGTAATGTGTATGCAGCTACACAATTTTGATGAGTACACTAATTTGTCTACTAATCAAGCGTAGAGGGCACACTAACATTTGACATTCGGCAGTTTCTAATTAGTTTGAAACTTAACATTGCGAAGCATAATATGTGGTCTAATTATTGTGATCCTTGTGGTTTTAGGAAGAAGACTTTCGTTCACTTCAAATAAAGTGGAATTGTTATTTTATTGGCAATAATAACAATAGTAACTATTTCGTGACGACAATGCGCTAAAGCGTGAAGATTTTGACATACGTCAATATTGTACATTGTGTTTGTTAACATTATCTATTACAGAATAAGTAATGCGTATTCACTATCTACACAGAAAACCATAAGAAACCCGGAAGTTTTGTGAGAAGTCACATATTTTGTTTGTTTATAACTTTTGACAATTTGTAGCAATAAAGGTTAGTAATACCTATCCAAAATGAAACACGTTAAAATTAGTTTTTTTTTAGATTATTTTGCTAACTGGCATAAGTCGCGCACTTCCGTATTACGACATGGTAAAGGTAAAAATTGATGGCTTCGGAATCCTGACTATTTACAGTTGTTCCCTAATGGCATATGTCTAAACGACGTAAATAACGTGACCTAATTATGTATAAGAATAATTAAATAATAAAAGTAAAATTAGAAGGACTGTAACTTTAGCATCTCTTTCTGAAACGACGAGATACACTTACAACGAACGCATAGTTTCAGTGGTTGCAATTGACAAAATATAAATCTTTTTCACTGTTGTTTTGTCAGCTTTAGTCTTATAGTAAAATAAAACTGTATATTAGTGCATCATTATCCGTATGTACGTGATATTTACGGGCGCTTAGCAGCTACGAAAAAATATTCAGTTACTGCCTCTAAACAACGCAACGTCTCTCTTATGTGTTGCTATTATTGCACACTTACCACGTAGAAGTTATAAAAATCACTAATCGTTAAGAGACGTACGCAGTAAATTAATATTGAGGTCTTAATTTTTTTCAATCTAGTTTTTTTTTATTTTTGATTAATTTTTTGTGTCAACCTTTGTCTTAACTTTAAATTACCTTTTAAAATCATGCATTCGTCTATAGAATCTACTTCTGTGAGGTGAAACATGTGAGGGCTTTACTTAATTCACTCTAGTACACAGCAGGTTGGCTAGTGTATGTTACGCACTGTTCCATGCAAAAAATGGAATGAAATGAGAAATGAGCTAAATTATTCTTATATTTAAATTAATAAAGATTGTGAAAGATATGTATTTTATTACCTAGTAAATACAATACACAGTACTTCACTATTACAAATTGACATCACGATGATTAGCTTAACTTTTAAAGATTAGCATGGGCATGGACATAATGGTGGGCCGCATGGTGGGCAGTATGGTGAGTAGCATGGAGCACATGGAGTTGGACAAACAGGTAGTGACGGTAGTATTGTACCCATAGGAATTAATGGTGGTGGGCCGGGACATACGGGTGGTGGACAAGGTGGTGCTGGTATTAATGGAACGTAAGGTGCCGGTGGTACGCAAGGTCCACAGGGTGGGCAAGGACCACATGGACCGCACGGACCACAAGGACCACACGGACCACAAGGACAACAAGGAGGACCACATGGAAAACATGGACTGCATGGTCCACATGGTCCACACGGTCCGCATGGTCCACACGGTCCGCAAGGCCCACACGGCCCGCAAGGCCCACACGGTCCGTAGGGTCCACATGGTGGTCCACATGGTGGTGGAAATGCAGGAGCACACGGAGGACAGGGTGCTGGAGCGGGACAACAAGGAGGCAATCTTACGTAAGCTGGATAGCATTGATACTCCTCTAAGCCATCATCCACTTTTCTTCGTTTGCCTAAATGTGATCCATCAGAAAAATCAGCTGGACAGCATGTAGGTGGTTTCGTTAAACACATAGGTGCACCTTGACATAATAATCTTGGACAATCGTCTTGTAAACCATTCCGTTTCTTGCAATGACATCCAACATGTAAATTACCTCCTCTAAGCTCTCTAGACTTGCACTTTTTGGGTGAAAAGCAGTTAGGCATACGATAGCAAACCATCATTTGTGGAGGATTACATGGCACACAAGGTTGTTCTTCTGGACAAGGATTACTTATGGGCACACAAGGAGGTGGTACTGGTTTGCAGATTGGTAAACATCCAGGAACGCAGACTGGTGCTGGTGGTGGCAACATTACCGGGCAAGGACTTGGTACAGGAACAGGACAGCAGGTTGGAAGCGGGCAGGATGGAGGGCAGCAAGGTCCGCAGCATGGATCGCATGGTCCACAAGGACCGCAGGGACCGCAAGGACCGCAAGGACCGCAAGGACCGCAGGGACCGCATGGACCGCAGGGTGGACAGCATGGACCGCAGGGGCTGCAAACAGGTAGGCAAGGTTTTGGTAAAGGATCATATATTTCTATTACAGGGCCTACGCACGGGGAACAGCAGGGACCACATGCAGGGGCACAAGAGGATGAACCACATTTGTCATCAATTTGACATACCAGATTCTTCAATTTGGAGAGCAATGATAAACGTTGCGCACTTTTGTCACACATGTTTTTGAATTTATCAATTAATTAATTTCACAATAAGTAAGTTAAAATAATGAAAAAAAATTGACGTTACATTAATTTTGAGTACATGTCCAAAATTAAAAATTTTGATACCGACACGTGTGTCGTTTATTTACAACTAAAATAATTTTTACTTATCCAAGGTTACAAAAACATTGTATCAGCAAAGGCTATGTGATCTATTATAAAAATCTACTCTGCATAGGAATGTCTACGTGCAACTTGACAAATATCGCAGTTTATTATGCCTTGTATTAAATCATGAAAGCGCAAAGCACTTTTTGTAGACTTCTGAAAATACAACTTACTGGTGTGCATAAAGATTGGCTGCAGGGTTCTTCGAACTCCATAAAGAACTACATTGCGTTTAGATTATCGCTCATTTAGCTGTCACATGTGTTTTTATTGGTTGGGTTGAAGAACAAATTTTTAATAACAATTATTTTAGCGTGACAAGATTTAGATAAGAGGGCATGCAACAGTGGTAAATTATAACTGCAGCCAAATTTATATTGCATGAAATTGCTATTGCGGATTATAAATATGTCGTTTTTATATGGCGTGTTTAATATTTATAAATTGCAAACAAAAAATAAATATCTACACCACGTATTTTTCTTCTAACGTTAAATGACTTTTACAGCATTTTATAACATAATGTTATTTTAAATTTATTAGCGCAGGAAATTAATTAGATAACAAGTAACAACTTTTCATTTAATTCATCCAAGATTCATTTTCACCTTCCAACCTACATATACATCGGGTAACTTGGCTAGTAGTCGGCCACGTAAGTCAAAAATTTACTTTGACACGTGAGTTTTTATCACAGAACTATAAAATCAGCTCTAACAGAAGGGCCAAACATTCTCTGTTTTATAAACTCTGTTGCTTAGCGTTACCTAAATGCATTTTAAAAGCAATAATATGACAGAATGTACGTTTCGCTAATGGTCGGCCAAAAAATTTAGTAGTCGGCCATATCGGGTCCAACGGTCGGCCAACACATGAAACGTAGAAAAAACATAAATTTGTGTAAACATGTTATTACAAAAACAATACATTTTTGTGTAAACTATGTATATTAAGAAAAACAAACATTTTACGTAAGAAATGTAATAGATATACGCCTTTAATAGTACATTAGATAACAAGGGATTGAAGTGACTCATTTAATCCCGCGAATAGAGTTTTCAAGGGATTAAGGAACTTCAATCCCGTGGTATCTACACTATTTTTTGCACTTCGTGGAGTAATAATAGAAATAATTATATTATTTTCTGAAAATTAAAATATTACATCTATGATAAATTTAAATTATTAGAAAAGTCACTTTGACAAAGAAGCTACACTATTCAAGGCTAATGAAATTTATGAATTATTTTTAAAATCCCAGATGTTTCAATGCCATAACAACGAGTAAATAAATAATAAACAACATTCGCCATTGTGAAAACTTAGTCTGTTGACGACGCGTAGTTGCGAAAATGGATGAGTTTGATATTGAAGCAGCGGCTGAAGGGGCTGTTAACCAACTATTGCCCTCAAAATCCAGAAAAGTGAGTGAAAAATCTTATAAAGATTGTATAACATGGTGCCGTCAAAAGGAGATACAAAATCACACCAATGAAAATGTTTTTTTGGCATATTTCAATGAAAAAAGCAAAACTGTACGTGCTTCAACCTTGTGGGCGAATTATTCCATGGTGAAATCGATGGTAATAGTGAAAAGTAATATTGACATATCCCAATATCCGAAATTAAAAGCTTTTCTGAAAAGAAAAAATGACGAGCTAAAGAAGTCAATAGTTAAGGTTAAGGTGAGTAATATAACGTCTATAAATTTTTTGATAGATATTTTGACACTGTGTTCAATTTTTAGGTTGCACTAATCATGGGTGTAGCAGGAGCGTGTAGAGGAAACTAATTAGTTGAATTATCAATCCACAATGTTACAGATTTGGGTTACTATATCTTAGTTAATATAAAAAGTACAAAGAACAATATTGACCAAGTATTCGTTGTTCAGAATTCAGTGAATAACCCAGTCGATTTTATAAAACTATGCAGAAATTACATTGCTTTAAGAAAACCTGACACAAACCATTCACAATTTTTTGTCCAATATAAAGACCGGAGATGTTCAACCCAACCCATTGGAAAAAATACCTTTGGAAAACTACCCCAAAGAATTGCAACTTTTTTGGAATTTCCTGAGCCCTCTTTATACACCAGTCATTGTTTTCGACACAGGTCGGCGTCTTTATTAGCCAATTCTGGGGCAAATGTCGACGTTCTCAAAAGACACGGAGGTTGGAAGTCGTCTTCAGTGGCTGAGGGATATGTTGAAATCTCTATAAATAATAAAAAAAATTTTGGGCATGAAAATGAAAAAAAAATTGATTCAGAAAACCAAATAAATACTATCAATGCATCTATCGTTTCAACAGCATTCAATAATGTTCTTAATTCTAAGGACAACGATTTTGGTAAATTTTTTAACTTTAATAACTGTACAAATGTAAATATATCCGTAAATGTTAATCAAAAGTAGATGTTATCTTAGATGTTAATTGCTGATTTTTATTAATAAAATTATTATTTAGTAGAGTGAATTATTTATTTTTTAATCCTCAGAGGATTAAATTATTTTTTAATCCCTGGAGATTAAAAGTAACACTTCAGTCCCCGAAATGGGGGAACCAAATAGTACAAAACAGTGCAAAAAAGGAACTTATGTCTTTAAGCAGTAACAAAAAGTAGGCAACACACGAGTAATTAATAAATATCACATGTAAAATCTTCATTTAAAGTTTCAGCATACCATAAACTGGTAAACTTTGTGTACTTCATGTGGACATGTATGACATCCGACAGTAGAATGAAGTCAGCTGAGTCCCAGACGTCATCAGTGGTGGGGGAGGTCACGCTCACGTGGCAGTGCCCATTTCCCACCCATATCGCTTCTTTTCGGGGTCGTTTTCCGACCCCTCGATGGAATTTTCAACCCTGATTTTAATTTTTACCCCTAATTAGTGTTTAGGGGTGTGGTGAGGGTCACGTGACAATTTAGCTTCTAATTAAGACCTATTTACGAGCCCCTGAATGGTAGGCAAATGCCCGAGCATGCAGTGTTCTGATTGGAGGGCCTGAGGGTAAGCCACGCCCCCTAGTTTCTGGTCCTAGGGTGTGGTCTAGCGGCCATCTTGGTTAAGTTAAGGGGGAGACTAAGACTAGATAAGACCCTTATGGCTTCATTAAGGCGGGGCTAAAACTAGGCCACACCCATTCCTTTTACCTGATTTGTTGGACTTGTGGTCCGTCCTCTGACATCTGATGGGTTCTTCGGGTCTTTACATTCTGATTGTTTATTTGCGAGAAATTTGAACTTGTGTTCTAATAAACGAACCTAATTCTAACTTATAAGATAGGTATAGGGCTTCGCAACTAGCTGATTTGGTTTAAGTTACAACTTGCAAAAAACAACTCTCACTTCAAAAACCGACTCCAATTCAATTGAATTAGGCTAGAACTTGCAAAAACTAACCCTCAACTCAAAAAGCACTGACCTCTCACAATACTAACCCTAAGCCGTAACTAAAATCACTAATGCATACTAACTTATAAAACATCGTCAAGCAACTTGATTAATCGATCAAATCAATTGTTTTTGTCTGACAACACTATAGACAATTTAATTATAAGGCATAAGTGTTAAATAGCTGTTATTGATTTCGCACTTACCCGTAGACGTACAGCTTGTTTTTGTTTTTGCATTAAATCGAATAAGGCTGTCAGAAACTGATTTCAAATCAGACAAACAATCCCTCCAATTAGATTACTCTTTAATGAATATTTTCTGTAATACATGTTGATCGTGATCGACTCTTCCGTCTCCCTCGCATCTCTCGTTTCCCTCGTCCCTCGCGCCTGCCCGGTCTCCCTCGTATGTAGCGTTCCCTCATCTCTCTCGACTCCCTCTTTTCGCTTATCTCTCTCTTTCGTCTCTCCCGTTTTTCTCGTTTCCCTTATTTTAGGTTAGGCCAATGCACTTAAATATTAGGTTAGATAAATAAACGCACGGTTTTTAGGTTAGGTCAATACACGTAAAATTTGAGGTTAGGTCAATGCTCGTGAGAGCCACAATCATCCTCTATTACAGAAAAAATCGGTGAGTTTAAAAATACAGTACTAGATGGCGTCACAAACTGAAGACCCTTTTATCTTTCTATTACTGATAGTAACAAGGTGTTCTGTTGGAACTAACTACAGTCTAACATCTCACTAGTCTTTAAAAATATACCACTCGGTATCGCTACAAAAACAAAACCAGAAAATCAGAGACTTAGGCACCTTGATACACTACTACCTTTAATTACGACTCATAATTAACATTGTCTGCGAGGTTGCTGACCAAATTTTAAATTGTACGTGTATAGACCTAACCCAAAATTTTACGTGTATTAACCTAACCTAATATGTTCGTATTGACTTAACCTAAAGACCGTGCGTTTATTAATCTAATGTATTGACATAACCTACAAACGAGAGAAACGGCGAGGCGAGAGAGTGTGAGAGTTGAGATAAGTAGAGAGAGAGAGAGAGGAGAGGGAGAGAGGGAGAGAGGAGAGGAGAGAGGAGAGAGGAGAGAGAGGAGAGAGGGGAGAGAGGGAGAGAGGAGAGAGGAGAGAGGGAGAGAGAGAGAGAGAGGAGAGAGGAGAGAGAGAGAGGGAGAGAGGGAGAGAGGAGAGAGGGAGAGAGGAGAGAGGAGAGGGAGAGAGGGAAAGAGGAGAGAGGAGAGGGTAAGAGGGGGAGAGGTAGAGAGAAGGATATGGTGAGAGGGAGAGAGGGTGGGACGGAGGGAGAGGGGATAGCGGGAGTGAGAGAGATATAGAGAGGGGGAGGGAGAGAGAGGTCGTGAGGGAGAGATAGGGGGCAGACGGAGACGGAGATGGAGATAGAGACGGAGATGGTGACGGAGGCGGAGACGGAGAACGAGACGGAGATGGAGACCGAGACCGAGACCGAGACCGAGACCGAGACCGAGACGGAGACGGAGACGGAGACGGAGACGGAGACGGAGACGGAGACGGAGACGGAGACGGAGACGGAGACGGAGACGGAGACGGAGACGGAGACGGAGACGGAGACGGAGACGGAGACGGAGACGGAGACGGAGACGGAGACGGAGACGGAGACGGAGACGGAGACGGAGACGGAGACGGAGACGGAGACGGAGACGGAGACGGAGACGGATACGGGGACGGAGTCGGAGAAGGAGAAGGAGAGGAGTGGAGAAGGAGAAGGAGAAGGAGAAGGAGAAGGAGAAGGAGAAGGAGAAGGAGAAGGAGAAGGAGAAGGAGAAGGAGAAGGAGAAGGAGAAGGAGAAGGAGAAGGAGAAGGAGAAGGAGAAGGAGAAGGAGAAGGAGAAGGAGAAGGAGAAGGAGAAGGAGAAGGAGAAGGAGAAGGAGAAGGACAAGGAGAAGGAGAAGGAGACGGAGACGGAGACGGAGACGGAGACGGAGACGTAAACGGAGACGGAAACAGAAACAGAAACCGAAACGGAAACAGAAACAGAAACTGAAACAGATACAGAGACAGAGAGATACAGAGACAGGGTGAGGGGGCTGAGGGAGGGAGAGAGAGAACGAACCGTGGTGGGCGAGAAATAGACAGAGAGATCTTTGTTCCTAGTTTTTCAGAGAAATCAAAGGAAGGTAAAATCTACCGACCACGTCATCAATAATTTGTAGAGCTAAATCATGCAAATAGTTGTTTTGATTCTGTAGGAATCACATCCGGAGTTTAATATTTGTACAGTATTTTGTACGATAGTGATCTTGCCAGGGTTAGGTTTTTCCATCGATTTCTTTCGTAAGAGTTGAACTCCATCCTTCGATGTCACTTCGTATTCCCCAATAATTTGTGAATCTTGCAACTGTGGTGCATCACTTCTTTCGATTGTTAAGTTTGTTAGCTCATTGAAAACATTGCAATTTGAAATCCGCGAGCAATTAATGTATTGCTATCTCATATACGTACGTATATGTGATTGGTTTAAATTTTCAAACACTTTTTTACAGTTCTCGACGTTTTATGGCCTAAACAATACGAAAAACATATTTTTAGAAAAGAGGATCTCGTGTCTGATTGTGTATCTGTGTGTTAGTCTGCGCGATATATTTTGAAACATTAAAGCTATCGATAAGAAATTAGGTACAAGCATTCTTTGCCAAAAAATCTAGGTCAAGTTCGTTAATGAGCAAAATTCAACCACTGCGGGGCATTTTTAGGGGATTAGAGAATTAAAAAAATGCATTGCTTCAAATTTTAAAAGTTACATAATTTAAAAGACAAACTATTGCTTTTTTATATAATTTCAAAATAAAAAAATATATAACCAGTGGCGCGCCGTTTTTAGGTTTACAGCGAAAATTTGACGGTATAAGCAAAGAGAGTAATATTTCTTACGAATCATAAAAGGATAAAATAATTTTATTTGTTCGGTCACTATGGCCGACAAATGCACTCTTTCTCGCCAGAAGTACCGCCTCCGGCCACATAATATTTTGGTTAAAAATGATGCCAATCCAAAATGTAACTAGAGAATTGATACCTTGGATCAATTCTCTATCAGATAGGCAGAGTACTTACCGAAGGTAAAGAGCGTTGCTGTTGTTAACAAATCAATCTTCGTTCTTCATGCTACTGAGACAGTGATCATGATGTCCCTTTCTATACAGTATTAATTCGTAGAGTAAACGGAATGTGAAGTTTTTTTGTTTTAAACAGATATTTATGCTATGATTTGAAATTTAAGACAAATTTGACCGACCATAGGACAGTGGCTGACTACTCGCACAGTTACCCTATGTAGGTATAGAAGATTACGCAATCGACTTTTCTTCCACTATCGCTAAATCGACTTATTAGCTCATTTTACAACTTTTGGCCCAGTTTCGCCAAGATCGGCCATGCTGTCTGGATGTATGTGTGTCTGTGGGCCTCTGTGGCTGCATGTTAGTATCCACGATAACTCCAGAACCAAAACACCTACGTATTTAAAATTTTGTATTTAAGCTTGCTTTCATTTGACTTAATGGTGATTAGATTTTGGAAGAAATCCAGCGGCGGTGAAGGGGGGTTGTTAGCGGCAGTTTTTTGATTTTACCAATATTTCTAAAACAGCTGCATATTTCTAAGATATAATAATACCTAGATATAGATCTTAAACACATCGATTAATTATGTTCTATTCGATTTTTTGATACGACGCGTAATTTAGCAGCAAAAAATTCCTTAGGTAGAATATAAGTGTTGGTTCAATTTTTTTCAATACCTGAATAACGATTAGTTTTATAAGAAAAAGTGTAAACATATTTCTTAAAGAAAATTTAATTTTACATAACTTTCCTTTATAAAGTTTCTTAATATAAAGCAAGGTAAGTCAAAAAATCATTTAAATGTGACTGAAAGTGGTTAAACTGTATTATTGATATCTTATAGCAACGGGCGGCTTTGAAATTTTTGTTTTAAGTTAACATGTATTTATGTCTTTATGAATTATTGAAGTAAAGATTATGCTAACCCTGTAAGCAATTATCTTGTGTGCCTAATCAATTATTGTTGGAATATGACTATACTTCGTTTTTGTGTAATAATTTATTTATTATTAGTACATGTATAAAAATAAAACAGGCAGTCAACTAGATCTAATTCAAAACGCATTTTAATATTGTACGACACACACACTTCAAAAAATCGAAAAAGACAATGAATTCCCTAAAACATAATTAACTTTTCACAAATAAGTTTACCAGTTAGTAAGTATAAATATAAAATACTTCATAGCATCCTCTGGACCTCCAATATTAGTTTGCTTTTAATAAAATTACTTTCGTAATAGGTCGTCCATATATTCCTGCTGCCGTTTGTATGTCTACCACTCTAACTTTTTTATCTCGTCCAAGGTAAGTTTTTATAATTTTGCCTCTTGGCCACGTGTTTCTCGGAAACACCAGATCTCTGAAGTAGCTTGATTAAAACCATACCACCTAGGAATCGTTATATGTTTAATTTTCTTCAAATTTGTCACCCACATTTCCGTTTTCCAGCTAGAGGAGAACTTAGTTCATCGTCCCACGCTAATTTTTCTGCCCACACATCTTGCAGTAAGATCCTCGCTTGAATGGTTACTGCTGCTAGTATTCCCAGGGGGTCTTAAATGGACATTACCAATCGAATAACTTCTCATTTCGTTGGAATTCTTGTAGAGATATCAAAACCAATTTTGGTATGGTAATACACGATCATTGGACCTACATTCCAAAAATATTTAGGTATATACAGGGTGATTAACAAAAATATTCCAACCCGAACCTGTATTTTTTTAATGGAACGCCCTGTATATTTTTGAATTTTTGGATTCACTGTTACATTTAGAATAAAAGTATAGAAATTTGTATCTGCATCACTAACTAAATCTGTTTATACCACCGACTATTAATAATAGTCTACTAACAAACAAACAGGGAAATTTTTCGAAAACATGTAAAACCATATAGAATGATTAACTTCAAACCCTGCATATTTTTTCACATTTCGATTCCCCGTGAAAAGTAGATACTAATTGATGATAGGTTTCATAGCCATAAGACGGGCCCTTCTTGAGATATTGACGCTTTTACGTAAAGATATTCTAAAATACAAATTTACTATGGCTGTAGGCTTCAACAAAACAAATCAGGTAGGCTAGCCGCTGTTAATAAAGAGGAACAATTGCATCTATTGTTTTGACGTTTGTATAATCATTAAAATAGTTTTCCATTAGTTTGTGTGTTTTTGAATTGTCGTTTTGTCAATTTTTGTATAAAATGAATTTTTCCAAAGAAGAAATGGTCGATATGATCTTTATTTACGGCGAAGCTCAAAGAAATGCTTTGCTGGCTACCCGTTTGTACTGTGAACGATAATCAGAGAGAAGACAGCCGCGGAAAGAATCGTTTAAGAATGTAACTAAGAGATTTATAAATTCTGGAAGTGTGTGTTATCCCAAGCGCGCAAAAACAAGCCCAAATGAAGAAGTTGAGTTTCAAATTGTGGCATCTCTTATGGAAAATCCGCAAATTAGTACGAGAGAGCTAAGTACACAGCTAGACCTAAATAGAAATACAGTTCGCAGCTTTATTAAAAAAACAGATTGCATCCTTATCATATCGAGCAACATCAAGCTTTAAGTTAAATAGATTTTCAAAATCGTGAATCTTTCTGCCAATGGGTAACTACTAAAGTAAATGAAGAACCCAATTTTGTTAATAACATTTTATTTACGGATGAAGCAACTTTTCACAATAGTGGCAATATTAATACACATAACTATCATCACTATTCAAATACTAATCCACACATCTTAAGAGTTGTTGATCACCAGCATTTATGGTCAGTTAATGTGTGGGGTGGTGTCTTACTGGAGAAAGATATTTACGGTTTTTGAAATGATTTACCCGAGCTTTTGGAAAATATCGAGGTAGATAATATTCGTACGATGTGGTTTCAACTGGATGGCGCCCCTCTACACTATGCAATCAATCTTTAGGCAATATCTCGATAGAAATTATCCGATGAGGTGGATAGGACGAGGTGGTATGCAAAACTGGCCAGCCAGATCACCGGATCTTACGCCCCTTGATTTCTTTCTTTAGGGCTGCGTTAAAGAAAAAGTTTATCAACATCATCCCACCACAAGCGATGATATGAAAAATAGAATTAGAGCTGCGTTTCTATCCATTTCGCCTCTAATACTGTTGCGAGTGAATCTTTCGTTTACCGAGCGAATTGCAAAGTGTTTAGCTAAGCGTGGTCAGCATTTTGAAGATTTAATTTGAATTTATGGTTTTATTCGTTTATTTTTACTTGTTCAACTTATTTTTACGTGTAGAGAATTATTTTAGTGTTTACTTATTAATTAAGTTTTCCTATCAGTTAAAGAATTTATTTTGTTTTATTTATTCTTCTGTATGTCAGTATTTTCAAATAAAGCGTCAATATCTCAAGAAGGGTCGGTCTTATGACTATGAAACCTATTATCAACTAGTATCTACTTTTCACGGGGAAGCGAAATGTGAAAAAATATACAGGGTGTTGCATTTGAAAAAATTGAGAAAAACTACATTTCGCGTTAGTTAATCATTCTGTATAGTTTTACATGTTGTCGAAAAATTTCCGAGTTTGTTAGTAGACTATTATTAATATTCGACGGTATAAACAGACTTACAAAATCGTGGTTAACACTATTTTGGTACTAAAGTGACGATATTTGCAGAACGGTTAGTGATACCGATACAAATTTCTGTACTTTTATTCTAAATGTAACAGTGCATCAAAAAATGCAAAATATACAGTGTGTTCCATTTAAAAAAACACAGGTTTGGGT
Source organism: Vesta saturnalis (assembly GCA_036346205.1). Lineage (NCBI taxonomy): Eukaryota > Metazoa > Arthropoda > Insecta > Coleoptera > Lampyridae > Vesta > Vesta saturnalis. The sequence goes on along the minus strand of JARFJB010002176.1, from coordinate 343,314 downwards.
TGGCATATTTTTGCCAATCACCCTGTATATACCTAAATATGTTTAGAATGTCTTATCCTATATCGTGTACTACCACAGCAAAATTGGTTTATATATATATATATATATATATATATATATATATATATATATATATATATATATATATATATTTTATGTGTGTGTGTGTGTGTGTGTGGTGTGTGGTGCGTGGTGCGTGGTGCGTGTGCGTGCGTGCGTGCGTGCTGCGTGCGTGCGTGCGTGCGTGCGTGCGTGCGTGGTGCGTGGTGCGTGTGCGTGGTGCGTGTGTGCTGTGTGCGTGTGTGTGTGTGTGCGTGTGTGTGCGTGTGCTGTGTGTGCGTGTGTGCGTGTGTGCTGTGCGTGTGCGTGTGTGTGTGGTGTGTGTGTGTCGTGTGGTGTGTGCGTGTGTGTGTGTGGTGTGTGGTGTGGTGTGTGCGTGTGTGCTGTGTGGTGTGTGTGTGTGTGTGTGTGTGTGCGTGTGTCGTGTGTGTGTGTGTGTGTGTGTGTGTGTGCGTGTGTGCGTGTGTGTGTGCGTGGGTGTGCGTGCGTGCGTGCTGCGTGTGGCGTCGTGCGGTGCGTGCGCGTGCGCGTGCGCGCGTGCGCGTTCTTTGCTGACCACCCAATATAGCTTAGAGCTTTCCTCTTGCTTGCTGTATAAGAAGTATATCCCTTAGTGCAGACTTTATGCCTGAATTTCTACAAACTCCCACTCTTTGACCACCTAACTCATAACGAATTTCTTCGAAAAGAGAGTTGGGAAAATGATTGGTTAAGTTGCATGACTGTTTATCATCCTTTCTTTTTTATGATGCCCGCCTAGGTGTACATGTCTGCCACCATCATTCGCAAATAACAGCAGCGAAACATCTTTCCAGAGTTGTAGAGGTTTAATCAACATATTTCCTAAAATCAGGTTTGTGTTTGTGAATTATTCCACGTTTTGCGTAGATATTTATGAGTATAATTTGTTCCAAATGCAGAGTATCTAAGTTGCGATTCAAACTAAAAAACAACCAACGAAATACACAAGCTTCAAACGAATTTAACTTAAAAATTATTATTAATTTTATTAAATACATAAATAAAAGGTTACCTCTAGTAGGATTTGAACCAACGACCTTTACTTTGCTAGAGTACCGCGCTAACCAACTGCGCTATCGAGATTCAAGCCCCAATCGGTGTAAATTTTGTCTTTATGTATGTATAACTGACGTAAACTCTAAATATAATGAGATTACAATCAAATTACTTATATTAATGGAATGTGAGCCTGCAATATCGCAAGGATTCACACATACTAAATGCAACTTGACTAATATTAACTTATTAAGTTTTTGTTATGAACGAATTAGTTCAAAGGTAAATATGTAATTAAAAATTATTATTCATTTTATTAAATACATAAATAGAAAGTTTACCTCGAGTAGGATCTGAACCTACTACCTGTACTTTACTAGAGTACCGCGCTAACCAGCTGCGCTATAGAGACTCAAGCCACAATCGATGTAAATTTTGTCTTTATGTATGTACAACTGAAGTACGTTTTGAATATAATGAGATTACAATCAAATTACTTATATTAATGGAATGTGAGTCTGCAATATCGCAAGGATTCACACATACCAAAGCAATCTGAATTTAGCTTAATTTCCATTTATTACGAATTTTTGAAGTACCTTTTCCAAAAAATTCGCATTAACTGATACCAACTGATGACTGGTGTCCGTGGCACGCCATGAGAGCGAGAATATAGTTTAAAACCTTTCTAAGTGAGGTGTGTGAGGTGTGCGATGCAACGTGTGAAGTGTGTGGTGTGTAGTACGTGGTATGTGGTGTAAGGTGTGTGGTGTATGGTGGGCGGTGTGTGGCGTGTGATGTGTGGCGTGAGGTGTGTAACGAATTATTGCAAACACTGACTTTTACAAAAAAATTCGCATATTTTTACACTAGTTTTGGTATCAATGCCATCACAACGGTGACGATCGGATAACGTTTCTAACTAAGGGGATGTGTGCATTAACACAACTAAATTGACTGATGACTGATCACTGTGTAATCCAGTGGGCGCTATGAAAGCGGTAACAACGTTTAAAACCTTTCCTATATGTGTTGTGTAGTGTGAGGTGTGAAGTGTGTGGTGTGCGGTACGTGGTGTGTGATATGAGATGTGTGACGTGCGGTGTGCGGTAAGGATCAGGAATTTTTGCAAACGCTAACTTTTTCATAAAAATTCGCACAATGTTACACTAGTTTTGATATCGGTCCCACCAGAATGGTGTTGATCGAATAACGTTTCTAACGGATGTGTGTATTAACAGAACTAACATGTAATGACTGATGATGACTGATCACTGTGTAGTCCGTGGCGCGCTATGAAACCGATAACAAAGTTTAAAACCATTCTATGTGAGGAGTGTGGTGTATGGTATAATGTGTCATGCGTAATGTGTGGTATGAGTTGTATGATGTGTGGTGTACGGTGTGTGGGGTGTGGTAAGGATTAATGTAAACAATAAATATTACGTACGTAACTAGTAGATTTATTTTTAGATTTGCAACAGATACTTACTGTTGTAATTTATTGGATAACTTTTAGGGCGGTCAAATCACTCACCCTTGCATTCCTCTATAGATAACCTTACACCGTACGTGTAGTTGGCAAACGCGCGGAGAACAAAAGCTAATGTAGCACATTTTCCTTACTTTAAGAAGAGAAACGGATGAAGAAAGGTGCACAATTATAATAATAATAGTAACGGGTGGTATTGTATCAATACCAATCCCGGCGCCCTTTGTCCTTTTCCCTTTGTGTCGATTAAGCATCATCCACCATTTTCTTTGGATAAAGCGATAGATAACGTAAAAACCAAGTTTCATTAGGATTGATACATCCTTTCCCGGTGTATCGATCACACCCCCCAATGTTTTGAAGATAAAAAAAATTACAGAACGCAGAAACTCAGACCTTTACGTCTATATTCATTGTAAGTTTCAAAACATGGAACAAAATATTATAATACTTGCCAATTCAATGTAGGACAAATTCAACTTTATTTATCCTACTGAATGAATATCGTTTAAAATTAAACTTGACTTGTTCAAATCACGGTTGGCTAATTCGGTTGGAAGTCCGAGACGCTTGATATTTAGATAACCGCTTAAAAATGACATTTTCAATGTGGGATGGTAAACATATACCTAAACCATTAGCGTCCAGCGTCCTCATTTGAAAACATTATGTTTAGGTGAGTAGAAGTGAGAGTGGTACCACGCGAGATAAGAATTTCATCAATCGAATGCTGAGTCTGCATCGAGCATCAACCGTAACGTATGTTTTTAGTTTTGGTAGTAGTAAGATATACACGTGGCAACGCTTTTTTAACTGTTTAAAAGGGGTGGACAGGCTATATTTTGTTACAGTTTCTTGGAAGGTTGTGGTAGGTTACTTCTATAAAGTGATACTATTAGTAAAATACATTTTGCTGAAGTAAACAGTGTTTCGAACTGTTGAAATATACCCTATCAAACACACCTATCCTCAAATGAGGACGCTGGGCGCCACAGACTTTTTATTTGAGGTACTATACAAGGTACTGCTAAAATGAGCAAAAATACTTTAAAAATGTAGAGGACGCAGTGGAATATGTTTACGGAGATAGAAGTGGGTATTTTGGCATTGCTGTCGAAAGTTGACGAACTTACTGATGAAGATGATATAAATGATGACATTGGGACAGAAGTGGTAAGAGAAATGCCTGTGAGTACAGTGATTTCTGTTAAGAGAAGAATCCTTATTTTCAGATGAAGAAAATACAAGTATGCATTATACGCCGAATACTGACACATACCAGTGAAACATTAAACAGGCCGTTGAAGGATTTGTAGATTCCAAAATGGGGAAATGAATCCAGTATAGGAAAGCTTGAATCTGGACAATGAACCAAGCTGCCAAGAACTATGTGAAACATTGAAAAAAATTTGCGAAATGCAACACCTCTACAAATTTTTGAATAGTTTTTTTGATGAAGCAATTTATGACTTCTTTATCAAAAAAACTATACGATATGCCACTGAACAAAAAACAAACATGAATTTCCTGTAACGTCCAAAAAAAAATGTTTGGTAGGTTTCTGATATTCACGGGCTATCATACTTTGCCAAGCCAAAAAGGTTATTGGTCAGAATGAGAAGATTTAGGAGTTTCACTTGCTAAAAATGTATTCAGTAGAAATGCTGTTCTTGAGGTCACCCTTCTTACACTTTGTTGACAATTCTTTGACAGCGCAAAGCAAAGATGACAGAATTTTTATAGTACGGCCTTTATTCAATCAATTAAATAGGCGTTTTAAACATTGGGTCGTGCTTCTTAAAATCTGTCAATTGACTAAATGTGAAATGCTACGGACACAATGGCATGCAGCAATTTCTAAGACAAAAATCCATCCGTTGTGGATTCAAATTGTAGGCTTTGTGTCGTGACAATGGCTTTATATTGAGGCAAAGTAAATATTACGTCGAAAAAAAATCGCTTTAGGAACTAAAGCCGTTACAGGCATGTAAAAATTATTGATAATCCGAAAAGACATATAATATATTTTGATAATTTGTTTTCAAGTTACAATTTATTTCGCTCTAAAGGAAAATCACTTTCGTGCCACTGGCACCATAAGGGAGAATGAGACTCTAAATTGTCCTAACAACGTATCAAAGGTATTGGAAAAGGAGTCTCGTGGATGCTTTTATTGGAATTTGGTGCGTTTCCTTATGCACAAAATGAAATACGCTATTACCCACTACAGCAGTATCCCGATGGAGTAAGAAAGAAAATAAGCATGTATAAGTAGAACAAGCATGCCCAGTAACTAAATGCAACAAACATATGGGAGGAATTGTTCATCGTGACTGGTTACTAGAGAAACACATCGGAGTGTGAGGGATACCAAATGGTATTGGTGCTTATTTACGAGAACCACTGCTGTGCTTGTAGTAAATAGCTGCGTGTTGTATAATATGATTCATCAGGGAACAAAAAATATTCATCAAAGCATTTCGCAGCAAATGCAATGTTACCCTTTGCATTTCGAAATACTTTAACGGCTTTCATAGGAAATAGTGATTATTTTTTATTGTTTGTATATTATTATAATAAATTGATATTTCGTACTTCGTTTATATTTCTGTATAGATCCGACCAGCGTCCTCAAAGGAAGACAGCTTAATGCGCATGTGGATCGAATCCAAAAATAATATTACTTAATTACACAACTAAAATATTATTAATAATATTTTTGTTTGCTAAGCTAGCTCTAAATAAACCCAACTTTAAAAACAACAAAATATTACAAGAAATAATAATATTAATTTGGGCGCGAATGGTTTAAAAATGTTCTTCTTATATTTATATTATGAACATACGTCCAAAACTGTGAGTTTCGAAGGAGGTATGGTCGAGCCTTTTTTTTTAATAATCGTGGACCTGAACCGGCGGCCTATCGTGCTAACGCACTCAGGACCACTTAGGAGGATGGATAGAGGGACATTGAATTGCCAAGAGAAGAATGTAATTCAACAGCGGAATAGCCATTGTAATACCGATAATGCAAAGAAAGAACTTAAACGATTCTTCTATGCTCAAGGGACTATATGTCAGAAGGTAAGCTCTCTTTTGAATAAGATCTACAATATCCAGAGCGTACTTTGGAGCACCAACCCAGAGGTGAGAATTATATTCTAGATAAGGTCTAATTTGGGACAGCAGAAAGAGTTGTTGGGAGGTAAAGTACTGCTTAGATCTGTACAAAAAGCCGATTTTACAAGCAGCTGTTTTGGTAGCTGACAGAAGATGGTCAACCCATGACAGATTTGAAGATGCAGTCATTCCCAACAGAGTAATAGAGTCTGAAAACTTAAGATCTGAGTCATTCATACTTACAACAGGAAATGATCAATCTTTTTTGGCGGACACGAGGCTACACTGAGTTTTGTTAGCATTATATTTAATTAGATTGTTGCTTCCCCATTCGAGAATACATTGCATGTCTTTGTTGATTGAATTTGCCATTTCAGCTTTAATGTCTTGAGACATAGGAGATGACTGAGATGAACTACAATGAAGCGTGCTGTCGTCAGCAAAGCAATGGATCGGATCAGTTGTTCAAGAAATAAGGTTAATGCTAACTTCTTTTAAAAACAGCCATCAACTACGACACGTATTCGTCTTTTATCAAGGAAACTAGAAACCCAGTTGATGAGCGTATCATTTAACCCAAACGAGGTGAGTTTGGCAAATAAACTCTTATGCCAAACTTGGTCAAATATGCCTTTAAGATATGTAAAGCGATTACAATTGTTTCACCGGATTGTTTTAATGTATTATTCCAAACTTGGGTGTCATATGAAAGAAGATCACCTGTTGTACGACTCTACCTAAACCCATATTGGTGGTCACTGAGGAGTGTTAGTTTCAAGGAACGAGAGCAGTTACTGATTGATGGCTTTTTCCATTATTTTAGACAAAATGGAAGTGAAGGCAATTGGTCAGTAATTCATGGGATCGGTTGAAAAGTGCAAATTGCATGCAGGTGTCGCCTACTTGATCATTCAGCTTTTTCTAGTAATTGAGAAATCTTCCTAACTTATTTTATACCACATACTAATCTCAAGCAAGAGTTTTTAACAATATGGATACGTTTTTACCTACCTTCCAATCTACATATACACATGTAGGTACACAAGACATTTTCTCACTATCGGTGAATCGACTTTTTAGTTCATTTTACGACGTTTGACCGATGTGTGTGTGTGTGTCTGTACGTGCGTGCGTCTGTTTGTGCGCGTGCATGAACAAACTTCACCAAAAGAATAATTTATTTGAATTGGGTTGTACCTTAGTTTACAAGAGAATATTTGTGTTGAAGTACTATTTGCTATTACAATTACACTAATTGAAAATTATTTGTCAGGTTTTGGTCGAATATTTTTACTTTATTCTAAGCTTTGAAGTATAAACTTTATGCTAGTATATATGTAGAGAGTGCAAATTATATCACATTTGATTTGGCCTCCATGCAGAAACGCCCACAGCAATTAGAAAATAATATTCTGTACCTCAATTACATGGTTTCGTTTCTTAACTAATTTTATTCTATCTAAGTAGTGGATTTTCATACTTGACTAATATAAGTATGTCTTTGCCTTATTTTTAATTCTTCTCCATCTTATTTGCTCTTGGAATAAAACTATCCCATGACATATTATGTTAACCCACTGACCAAAATATCCTTTTCTGAAGAAGTAAACATTATTGGGCTAAAGTAGTCTGGTAAGACAGCATTGATCCACTCAATAATCTCGATAAATCAATAAGAAACAATAACAATCACAAAATTCATTGAGATACCCTCAGTTTAGAAAGAAAAATTTGGTCTTTTATAGTAGATTCATTGTCAGTTTTCCAGGTCAGTACTACACCTACAGACTTGAAGTGTTTAGGTAAAAATTTTAGGTGAAACTTAGATTTTGCATAAAGTAGTGCAATAAGTTGCTGAACTGAAATTTAAAATAGTACATTAGTTTCACCAAAGAAAGTGCAAATAATATTATTACAAATGAAAAATAATTTTTAATTTTGTTACAGAATGTTGAACTTAGCACACATGAAAATTCTTTATTACAATTACACTTTACATTACATCAAATTACATAAATATAAAATATAATTAATTACAGTTATAATTTATATAAAAACCTACATCAGTAATGATAATTATTGTAATAATTATAATTATTCATTTCCTCCAAATATAAATTTTGTTGTACATAATTTGTAACAGATTTAACCTGAATTTGCCACTGTTCAAACCAATTCTTAAAACTATCAACATCTTCAAAACTTAAAGCAGTTTCGGTCAGTACATTATCGTAATAATTATAATAGTTATTAAACTTTGCATTATCATTGAATTGTTCAACAGCATTTTCTTCATAAGTATCTTCCTGATAATCACAAATTTTGCTTTCATTAGTAACTTCAGTATCAACTTCCGTATGACGAGAAATTTCTTTTTTCTTCGCATAATCATTCTCCACAATACTACGCCAATTTTTCTTACCTCCAATGATATAATCATAAGCGACCTTACAAATATTTTCATTTGAAGAACATCCTTTGTTAGCTGGTCCCGTTAATTGTTCACTATAATAAGAAATCTGCTCACATAATTCTTGATTAGGTACATCTTTACTAAGCACCTCTAGTTTACTTAACGTTAAATCTCTTTTCTCCTGGCAAATGCCTAAATAATCACCGATAGGTTTAACAGCATCTTTAATCACAGATGTATCCCAATCATCTGACTTTATTATTTTACCTATGTTATACATAGCAAGATTTTTAGACAAAGTTAATTTTTTGTTCAAAATTTCGTTAGGTATAGACACCTCTTCACTGCAGTCAGAGTCATCGGAAAGAAACAAATTTTTACCACCAACTTTTGATAACAATGGTTCATCTACAGGTACCCATGGAAGCAGTTCACCAGCACTTTTACCGCTATATTCATCTACACAGGAATTAAACATTTTACCTATTGTTAAATTGGTGCAAATATCTTCTGAACTCATTTCTATATCCTCAGGACTTAATTCAACATTTTTAATCCTCTTTGGAACGTAATTCGAACTTTGTGAATCATCAATTTCAATTGAGCTTTCAGGAGTAAGTGTACTTTCATTAGAATCTTGTGTCAGTTTTACTCCTTCAGCCAATTTTTTTAATAAATCCACCGAGCTAAAACCTGAAAACATTACATCATGTGAAACATCATCTATTTTTAAACCATCATGTTTCTTAACCGCCTTTTTAACTAGTTTGCTTTTCTTTGTTGTTCTTTTACTATTCTCATTTAACTCCAAACAATTCCAATTCACTTTTTCCCTCTCGTTATTAATAAGACCATAAATTTGCTCAAAAGAATTCATGTCATCTTTCCAAACATCTTGTACAATTTTACTTGGAAGTTTTGCAACACCAAGTTCAAGTCCACCAATATCGCCAAGTATATATTTAAACTCAGTTAACTCCTTCTCACTAGCAATTATCGAAACACAAACACCTAAAGATCCGTAACGTCCAGACCTGCCAATTCGATGTAGATAAGTTTCTGTATCATACGGAATATCGTAATTAATAACCAAATCAATATTCGATGCATCTATTCCTCTCGCAGTTAAATTAGTTGTTAATAAAATTTTACATTTAAAATTCTTTAACTGACTCACAACCTTTAAACGAGTATCTTGTGAACATGCCGCACTTATGTATATAGAATTCCATCCTCGTTGATTTAAAATATTACTAATACTTTCAGCTCGTTGATGATAATTACAAAAAACTATGCATTGTGTAAATGAAATTTCTGAGAGTAATCTGCAAAGTTCATCAACTTTAGCGTTCATTTGCATAACTACGTTACTCTTTTCATCTACAAAAGTAACAAACTGCCTTAAACCTAACAATAGAGGAGCATTTGTATCAGGAGTTATAAAAGAAGGTGAATTCATATAACGTTTTAAATATGTGTGCAAATCATCAGGTACTGTAGCACTAACTGCTAAAAATTGTTTCTGTTCTGGTAGCTGTTGATATAAATAATTGATATTACTTTGGAAGTCCTCTTCCATTAATTTGTCAGCTTCATCTAAGATGAATAATTTTACTGAACTTATATTTAGTTTTTTTGCTTCAACTAAATGTTGGATTCGACCCGGAGCACCAACAGCTATGTGACAATTTCTTGCATTATTAACATCTTCTTTATATGGTAGACCACCAATAAACAAGCAAACACTTAAGCCATGTACATCTTTACCAATTGTCTTAATTACAGTACAAATTTGGTGGGCAACTTCTCTTGTGGGAGCAATGATTAAAACTTGAGGTGCCTTAATAGCAACTTGCACCATTTCAAGTGCTACTATTGAAAATACCAGTGTTTTGCCAGTTCCCGATTTGGATTTGATCACTAAATCTAAAAGAAATTTTCTACAGTAAAAGCATGAATTATGTACAATATACCTAATCCACATTTTCCTAATGGTATTGCTTTCAACTGTATTGGTGATGGTTTATAAAAGCCAGCATCTGTAAGGCCGTGCAATACAGGGCCAGAAAGCAACATCGAATCGAAAGTACAATCATCTTTTGTAAATATATCACTTGTTCTTAATTTTTCATTAATATTATGAGCTATAATTGTCTGATCTTTTTTAGTAGCATCACTACTAATTACAGTAGCCATTACAAAAGATAGGTTATATTAATGGTAGTTTAAATGTATCATAAATAGTTGAAAACGAGAAAGGTAGAAAAAACTTATACTGTACATATTATATACTAATGTAGTATTTACAACATAATTCTTTACTTGAATTAATTGTTTTTGTTTCAATTTGTAATAATTTGTCCCGTTGACATTACATGTGCCACTAGGTTAATTACATTTTCCAAGAAAATACAATAGGGGAGAGAGAGATACAGTGGCGTGCAAAGAAACTGGAACAATTAATCCAGGCAGTCTGCATCTATAGTTCGTGGCTTAACATGAAACTGACTTTGCTTCAACTGACGTTGATATTAACGCATCTGTCATGTCCTCACATCTTGCTAACAAAACAATATTCTGGCTAACATTTAGCTCATTCGCAATTGCTCCTATGCTAACTGCATCCCTCAAACGGTTAGTTATCGCTGTCTTTTGCACTTGATTTAGTTTCAAATTCATGAGGATTTCAGATATGTCAATTTGACACGCATTTTTATTTCACGCCACGATTAACACAATTAAAATTTAGGGTGTCCAAGCTTTTCTGCTCGCAACTGTACATTGACACAGGAGGCACATTGATACACATTTAAAATTTCCCGGTAGAGTTAGCCAATTTGTTTCATATTGTTACCTCAAGATGGCACTAGCGTGAACTTTATGTCGTAAACATTTAGTAACGGAACACGAAATATCGGAGAAGTGACATGTGTTGAGTTTGTTTTGGCGTAAGAATAGCTATTTTTAATACTAAGTAGTGCATTTAATCACGTTTGCTCACGAGTATAAAATCTGATTTTTTCCACAATCAAAATACAAAACATGTTTATTATTTCAAAAATGTATTATTTAACATTATTTATTTAATTAAGCGTACAGTTATTAATGGCCATATGTACCGTTTACTCGTAATCCAAGCTTATGAAAGTGCGCTTAATGTTTTAAAGCCGGCTCAAAATCAGCTCATATGCACCGTGTTACAGGCCAAATACTCATTAGAGCATTCAGCCCGTAAACGCAATTGCGCGCACGGAATAGCTCAGTGGTGTAAGCGGGGTTCTTACTTAATGCTGCAAAAGGGCACCCGTCACAACTCCGCAAACGTCAAAATCGGGAGAAATGTCAAAAAGGCGCGACCTGTTAAATACATTTACAGCGGGAAAATGTCATGAACTAGATCTTATAATGGGCTAACAGGAAACCATAGTGTTAACTCAAAAATAAACCCTCACCTCTACTAAAATTCTACTCCAAAAATATGTACGCGAAGCTCACCTCAACTCTAATGTAATCCTGAGCTTCAAATAAAAGCCTCAAAACGCGATAATAAAACCCAATGCTCATCAAACATTTCCATAAATTTAGCGGTTAAATCATTGGCTCGAATACCTAAAAATAACTGATCAAAACGGTAATTAACTATATAAGCTAAAACGAAAAATACATCCCAACAAAACTAAACCACTCAGTCAAATATCTATAAAACGCTAAAATTTGCTAATCGTCGATATCGGGATGTAATACCTAAACCCGGAAAATACACAAGTTTTGCCATAACAAATAATAAAATTCGCTTACCTGTTTCAGCAAATCAGGCTAACCAATGAGGTCTAAAATCGGTAGGTCGATTCCTATAAAAATAATTTCAACGAAAAGTTGCGACTACTAGCAACACTCTCGTATGCAAAATCAAACAATTGACCGCTCAACGACCGTCTTGCTTCATAATTTACGTTACGTTATTTTATTCAATAAATCTGATTTTGAATTACGTTATTGTTCCAAGAAAATAAATCACTTTAACCCTTAACCCGAAACATTGGTCTTACAAGCCCAAGCCATAGAATATCTGCTGATCGCGGCAGCAGTGCAAGCCCCACGCGCACATCCGTTTAAATACCTTCTGACCAGCCTAAAACAAGCATAGTCCTACAGTATCCTCATGACTCCTATAGTGTTTGCGTCGTAGTAACAGTAGTATGCTTAAAATTTACGTTCATATTGGCAACTTAGTGTAGCGTTAGTTGCATACCTTATTGGCGTAAAATCTCTCTTACTAAATTATTTCAATTATTATTCATTAAACATCCTTTTCCGCGCTTTGAGTCATTCTCGGTCATTGCGCAGGGTTACTTTGGGCATCCTTCATTCATTGCTTGAACTACATGTTTAAGTAGAAGCCAGTTTCGCTTTGTTTAATTTTTTATTTAGAGTGCCACATTTATATGGTGACTTTTTAAATTTATCATACTGAAATTTGAGACATTTACATTTCAGGCAACTCAACTTTAGTTATACTCTTACCACTTATTTTACTTTGGGTTTAATTTTATTTTAACGTTAACTTTGCAAGATGATGCAATAGCTTTGCTAATACGAAGTGGGAATTCAATTATCAAATTTTACTTTCAACCATGCAAAATCAATTCAGTTTGGAGGTTTATAAAGAAATTGTTATATATTTGGAATTACCAGCATATCAATCTAATGTTTACTTCAACTTCCATTATAATTGCGCAATAAAATTTAAAGTGATGAGTCGACAGCATTTGCTTATCTGCTGAAGTTCCAGTGACCCCCTAAATGTAAAAGAAATTACTCCAGGTATTTCATATTGTTAACTAATTCACATTATAGTTTAAGGCAATTAATTAAGAATCACTAACATTAGTTTTTAAGGGATCATCCATTATAATCAAATGAAGTATTGTAATAAAACTCATTGTTGTCAGTATTTTTACTTGTTAGTTTTATGAGTTTTTTACTTTTCTATTTTTAAGGTTTATTTGTTCCTTAAAAACAAATTGGCGTCCGAGATTACATTATTTATTTTCAGGTGTGAAGCAACACCTTTTTTTGTAAAGCGAAAATATCTACGCAATTTTATTTTTGTTAGTAATCAAATCAAATGTTACTGAACCTGGACCTATTAATCTACCGATGAGCAATGTGGCATAAAATCTTCTGGTTATCCATTATTCTCCATAGCTAATTATAGCTCTGGGCTAGAAGTATTTAGTCATAAGTGGGTGAAACTTTTGGAATTGGATGAACCTTCGAATGAAGTACAACAATCTAGAATCGATTATTGACAAACAGAAGCGGCTCATATGAACATATTCAAAGGAAAAAATGGTTTTCAATGGCAGGGGATGTAGCCTCCAAGAAACACAACGACTCGAAGACAACATTATCAAAGGATTACCAGGTTTAACAGCGTTAAGCAAGACTCTAGGAAATATCCCTTCTAAATTAGATATTTGGAATTTGTTGATTGATGATGAGATGCTAGAAGAAATTGTAACATGGACAAACCAAAAAATTATTATAATGAAAGAAAGTTGTCTGATTCGACACTTTTCAATTACAAAATCTTCTCATGGAGATATCCTTCAACTGTTTTCTAAAGATGTTTTGGGCCGACCGATGTTTAGAATGACGATGTCTTTGAAAAAGTTTGAAATACTGTTATCTTGTCGTAGATTTGACAATAGCTTGGATAGCTAAGAGCGGAAGAAAACTGATAAACCAGCGGCTATTTCTAACATTTTCAATTTTGTGTCTAATTGCCAGAAGCTATTAAAGTTGGGTGATTGTGTAACTGTGGATGAGATGCTTCTTCTTTTAGAGGTCACTGTGGTTTTCGAATTTACATGCCTAGTAAACCTGCGAAATACGGCATAAAAGTAATATGCATGACAGATGCTAAGAGCTCGTATTGCTATAATGGGTATATACATATATATATACATATATATATATATATATATATATATATATATATATATATATATATTCAGGAAAGGATTCGGATGGTATTGGACTTTCAGAAGAAGAACTGAAGCTTTCCAAGTCTGATCAATGTGTTATCCGACTGTTCAAACCAATAGAGGGCCCTAACCGAAATATTACCGCTAACAACAATTTTTCTTCAATAGAGTTAGTCAATGAGTTGAAAAAACGTAACCTCACTTATGTGGGTACATTAAAAGAAACAATCGAGAAATTCCTTTGGAATTCCAAGGTAACAAAAATTGAGGTATTGGTACAAAATTCTATTGTTTTTCTAGACATAACCTTGATATCATATGTACCAAAGCGAAATAGAGCTGTGCCTTTATTATCCTCTATGCATCACACCAAATACTATGAATTGGGAAAACCGGAAATAATTAAATACTATAATAGTACAAAATCAGGAATTGATGCGTTAGACATGAAATGTGCCAATTATAGTGCAAACCGCAGGACAAGGCGTTGGCCTTTAGCCGTATTTTATACAATTGTAAACATAAGTTCAGTCAACAGTTACATCCTTCATCTTTGTTACAAGGAAAATTAATTACTTTCTCGTTTCAAATTTGTGAAAAGTTTGACTTTAAAACTACTTCAGCCGCATCTAAGGCAAAGACTGAAAACAAATCTTCCTCGAGACGTAAGGAAGGATATGAGATTTTTTTAGGAATAGATTCCGATCTGACTATCGAGAATATAGGCAACAATGTTCCAGACGATAAACTTCTGAAAAGAAAATTGTGTAGCATTTGTCCATCATCGAAAATGAGGAAGACAAATTATGGATGTGTCCGTTGCCCAAAGGCTATTTGTTTGGAGTGTAGCAGAAAGGTTTGCGTTACCTGTCTTCAAAATTAGTACTTATGTCGTATTTTTTGTTTTATCTTGGAGTATGTGTGTTTCTTTGGTTGTTTATACGTAATAAACCTTGCAGTTTAAATATATATATATATATATATATATATATATATATATATATATATATATATATGTTTTTGTTTTTGACCATATGTTTCGCATTACCACTAAAAGTACTATGTTTCGGGTTAAGGGTTAATTCATTTACAACCAGTTGGTATTATATCCATCAACTCGTTATCAAATATGCTCAAATTAAAAAAAAACTATTGCATTAAACCTTTAAATGTTACGTTATAATTCAGTAATCAATGATATCTTTCGGACGTAATTACTTTACTTCAAATAACCACCAAGAAATGTTGACGTTACTTCATGATCTCAATCAAAAGAAAACAAACGCTTACTATTCAAGTAAGTATAATGTTATACAACAAACGGGTTTACACTTTAAAAAAACGCAATAAGTGCATTAACCGAAAGAGATGTATTGTAAATAATAATAAAACATCATCATCATCGAGATATCTCCACAATTGTGTACATATATTAAATAATTCAAATCAAATAAGAATCCCCTAGTATAACTAAAAGGTGGTGATACTAGCTAGTTTCAGAATTGCCCTTTACGAAACTTAGTGTAAATCTGATATACCAAAATAACAAAAGATTATAACAAATGAGTTGCGTTCTGTTTGTAGCGCATAGCCCCGTATAATTTCGATACAATTTTGTCAGTACGACAAATAAAAAAAAACACTCAAATAAATTTGGATTCTAATACGAATTAATACGCTTGCATTAGAATGTAAACGATAAATAAATCAGACGTGAATTTCAAAAGATAGCGTATTCATCCGTTATCATATACAACAAAATAATAAAATACACACAAAACTTTATCAACATTTGTCAACCACAACAGAAACGTTTACCTTAATTGACTTGGAGTTGCCCCTTTGTTATACAGACACCTGGGGAATGAACCCAGAGGGTGAATTTGGCGGCGGCCTCAGCAATATGATTGCGGTAGAAACTGCGCTCTGCATTAACTTGTGAATACTTCGACTTCCTAATTGCATTTTGATTGATATTACAATTGGTTGTACGTTACTCTAATATTTATACTTTCGTAAACTTTGACTGCTTTACTATATACAAGTTCTGAATAACACTTATTACTTTAAAATATCAAAAACTTTTTATTCACAGCGAATTATTTGTTATGTGGTTAGCTACACACTGGAAGTCATCAACAAAAATCTGAACTTTCTTACTATTGATCCGCACACAAGATGCGATGGAACTCATGACCGGCACTTTTCCAAACCCGAATACAAAATTCCATGGACGAGAAAATATCACTGCGCGACAATGACACGATGAAAAAATCCGGGAGGCACAAAGTCATAAAATTGTCTTCCAATAAGCGTAACGAAAAAAAAACTTCCATGGTAGCTTCACTTAACCTCCAAGTAAGGGCGTAAAATAGTTCACTACCTCCAAACAAACACATCTTCGTGGGTACGGTAGAGTCGCGGAAACAAAGGTGAGCCCTGAACTACATCGCTAACAAGATATACAAAAGATTACTTAAATTTTTAAATACGCGCTAACACGAACCAAACTCGAAATCCGTCGGAAAAATTACATAATCAAAAAACATTTCACAACCTTATCTGTGCAACCAATATCTTGTAAATTAAAAATTTCCTGGCGACGCAGGCCCTTAATGCCTCGTACCGAAAAAACTAAACTCCTTTAAACTCAAAAAATCTTATCGAAATATTCCGACAATTTATCGGCTAACACGTCTTAATAAACAGCGAAACGTGATTTATACACTGAATTTAAATACAAAGTAGCAATTTTAATGCGTTCCCATAATTTTCCAAGACACGACTTTAACGTAAATGACTAAATTTAACGACATTTGTAAAATTACAAACTACTCTTATTGATTTTTCCTCTCAAATTAGTAAAAGGGTTTCACTAATAATCGTGTAATGTGTAAAAATCGATATCGGATACTTTCTCATCGATTCTATAATTTTTTTCTGATTATTACTTAAGTTCACCCGTTAATTATTCCTCTACCTTAATGACTTAACTTTTATGTAGTTACTGCCTTTACCGTTTATTATAATGGATTAAATGATTTCCTTTTATTGCATTTACTTTTCTACGTTATAAAGGAATTGTTTCTTTTCGTATTTACTATTGTATTTCATAACAAAATTCTTAAAATATACCTGCTAGTGCCACCTATACGTGGGTTCTGGTTATTTTCAAATTCTTACATTTTTATAGGTACCCGTCACTTTGCTAAATGGTGATATCATTGCATAAATGCATATTACTAATCATGTTTTATTGAAAACAAACATTTTTACAAAATTTGATACGGACAATTCTGTTGAATACCTTTTTCCGAAGCTGTAGTTATTTTAACACGGCCATTTTATTGTGGTGTAAAATTATGTTTTAGAAAATTTCTTTGATATCTGTTTTCTCGGTGTAAATCACCATTCCCAGATGAGAAGTTTTTCTTCAAAAATTATTTCTTCATTTGTGAAGTAACATAATCGCATTACGCGGATGTAAAAATATGTAACTTACACCCACATGGTGAGTTGGCTCAATTTTCTTCAAGTTCGTTATAATTAGAATATTTCTTTTAGGCTTAAACTACGACATGTAAATTGAAGGAAATATATTTAACCAGTTCGTGGTAAAATATCACATATAGCTCGTCTTCGACCTATAGAGGTAAAACAACGTCGTATAAATAAATTGATATTATACCCCTTACCTTTTCTAGCTTTTCCTTTTGGTTTTTTTTCGTGTTGCGTTTTCCTTCTACGTGTACTGGTTCCTGTTAAGATTATACGTTATGTACCTTTCGTCTCGTTTTTGATATTGCTACGATGTGCTCGGAACCGGGAATGAGCATAACTGACTACTGGTAGCTGCCCTGCAATGACGAGGATGGAAATTAAACTGTGCTAAATAACGTATACGTACTCGTTCAACAACCAGGTTAGATCTTTCCTTATGGCTTGTATAAATCTACATGGCATTGTCAAGTTTACTTCCGAATCTGTTATGTATCATACAAGACATTCAGCTGGGATCACTGCAGCTTCTACGAAAGATTAGGTGCATTTAAATTCACCACATCACCAATTACTCTTACTGAACTGTTTACCTGTGTTGCACTTTCACTGACATATTGCTATCCGAAACCATTTAGTTTTTATAAAAACTTCACTAAATTATAACTGTTATAACTGGATCAATCCATTTGTGCACATACTTAACCAAACTGAAGGTAATTACTACTGAACTTTTAAATAAAACACACAGTAATGTTCTAGCCGTTAGCTTTCCATTTTGGAGGTTATGTTATTAACAGTTAACTACTGTTTACACTATCGTTGCGCAGTAGCAATAATCCAAAGCATAAATTGTGTATATTTGTATACCGGTTGTCTATCTCGATATATTTTTTTTTATATACTATGTTTGTTAGCTTTTAAGTAAACTTTGCTGTCATCAGGGATAAGAGTGTTCAAATCATTGGTATCTAATTTTATTGGAATAGTTACTCGTATGCATGCTACGATTAATAGAATGAACAGAACAAGCTTCTCCGATTATTTATATATCTACTTGAATTTGTAAGGGTTAAAGGAGATTTGTGCTTATATATTGTGAAACGAAAGGCAAATTGGATTGTTGCCTTTCTAACGCCAACTATTACCGTTGTTCATGTAGGTATATACATTTTCCTTATCATGGATTACGTAGGAAAGATCTTTCAGCGTCTCAGAGAGGGGTATTACGTGATATTAATAATTCTAGATAATTTAAAGGTGAATTTATCACAAGTAAATCTCGCGACTTGCCCTCGTCAGTGTAGATATTTACACCTGCACTCAATTACGCAGTTTCACTATTTTTTGATGTTCTTATAATGATATTAGGATAAATTTATAGTTCGTAGTGTTATAGGGAAAAATTGCATGTTTTGATACTCATGCACTATATTAAACTTCTGCATATAGCAGTCTTTGTTGGGAATTTAGAAAAAATTTATGCGTGTTGAGGGAATTGTCGTTTAATTGCTATTCCTGTTGCTCCCTGTTTCAAGCTTTACAGGGTCTCTCTTTCAAGAAATAATAACTTATCTTTCCTTTCTTTAAAGCTTGTGGCGCCTTTTTCTTGTCTGTGCTCTCTATCTGTCTGTCTGTCTACCATTTTGTTATTGTTTTCTAACTAACCTAACCATCTTCTTTATTTTTATCCACGCTTCAAAACACCCACGCTATCCCAATGCTCTGCGGTCTCAGGAACGTTTGGTTGATTTGCTAGTCGAGCTAACCATTCCTCTCCTTTTTTATGTGACGTGGTTGGTTAGACACGTGGCAATCGTTAGCAATATTTAAATCAAATTTTCATTCTAAACTTTCATTTTAATTGGATAAACAACAAAACTTAAATTTCGTGTTTAGAAAAGAAAGATTCGACGTGCGATTACTATCTATAAAAACTTCGAATTCTTTCAAATACGTAAAAGACAAAAATAAAAACGTTACAATCAAAAAGCTTTCCAAACATTTGTGCGTCATTAATTTCACTGGCATGAACTTATACTACATTTCAGGTGTACCATATTGACAAATAATTTATAATTTCGAACTAAACGGCAAATCTGTGATAAAATCATGGCCACGTGACAACTGCAGAAAGATAAGCCGAGCTTGCCTAAGCCACAAAGAATAGTGGCAGTGTTGCAATATTCGCAGTAATTTGACAAATAAATAGAAACTATTATTAATAGTTTACTTAAAGTGATTTGTGTATGGTTTACTTAACCTAAAAAATACTGAAGAAGGTGACGATTTAAGTTCGCTGGCTCAAGTATTAATCTTTGTTTAATCAATTATTTGTGTTCGTTGTAATTCATAATACTACCTGGTTTTGTAACTGGCCCATTCTTTCATTCATAAATTTTCTTAGTTATTTCATCAGTTCATCGCTTTCAAGTTATTATTAAATTATCAAATATCTCGTTAACGGTCAAAGACCCCAAGTAAACCAGTAGACGACGGGTTAGAATTAGAAATAAAAAATCTGGAACAAAAGAATAATTGAAATGTGTTAGTCTGAGCTGTATTTGATGAATAAACCTGGTTACACACACTAATGAGTATCATCGCCATCTTGAGTTTTTTGGTAAAAAAATGTTATGCTAAAATGTGCTCAACAAAAGATAAAAATCGACCTGGCGAGAGATTTTTCCAAATATAATTATTTTGGAAATTATGAATTTTGTTCCATGCTTTTGGACAACCTTGTATATAATATATATATATATATATATATATATATATATATAGATGATACGTTTATGTGATAGTAATAATTGTATATAAAAATATAGGCACATATGTAATCATGCATCAGATTCTACGTTAAATAAACTCTAGTTTATACCCATAGAATTCAATTATGTGCTTAGTAGTATGCTCTGCTAAATCCTAAGAAGGAAAAATAACTTGTATTAGATAAGAAGTGTGTTAAATAGTTTTATAAGGAAAAACAGCGTTTACGATAATGTTACAAACTATGTATTGAAATTATACAAACACAAGTGTGCACATTGAACAATTATTATGAGAAATACTTACTTTGGGTGGTCTAGATGAAGTTATGTACTGTGGAGTGACAATCAAATGTGAAATAAATGGAAAGTGCATTATAAAATTTAGTGCAACCAGACTAGAAATGCATGTGGACTTATGTTTTTGGGGACGTAGAAGCCGAATATGAACTTATTTTGTCCCTAAAAAATAATTATAAATAAAATTTCATTATTGGCACAATGTACAAAATGGCGTTTTTTTTGTGTAAAATATTGAATGTTATGAAAAATATAGCATGTGTGGTATGAAAATAAAGAGAATTTCGCATAGATTTCAAATATAATTTTAGTTTTAAGGCAGTAATAGATATAAGAAATTTATTTGTAAAATTAAAAATTATTAACATTTAGAAATTGAATTATCCAATCAAAGCATTTGTTGTACGGTGATATCACTATAGGAAAACTAAAATTTAAGAAAGAGATGAGTAAAGATTGTAAATTTTTCTTTTCACTTCTTGTTAGAATTTCGAAGGTAGAACATGTATCACTCAGACCTGGCATAAACAATCGAGAATATTTTCATAACCTAAATTTGAACTGCGGTGAATACATGTTCGACTGAAATTTTGTAACCTAATAAATCGTTTCATTTGTTAAAATCGAAAAGTGTACTTAGTGTATAAAATTATTATTCTACGTTAATATGAATTGTTTCAATAATAAATATAAGTAAAATCGAGCGTGAATTATTTTAATTTCAATAAGATTCAAACAAACAATTAAATCATATTACAATGTACTTGTTGCATGTAATACAGAAAATAAAACTAAGTGCTCCGACTCTAAATAGAAGCAATTTTGCAAAATTGGTGGCGATTCCTACATCATAAAGAAAATTTGGTACATCATAAATATTAATGGTATACACCAAGGAGGATTCACAACAGGCACATATGGAAACCAGTGCATCCAATTAAGAAAATTCTAGACCACACCATTGTATGAATACTTCAGGCTACAAAAAGATAAGTAACAATTCTAATATTAGAGTTTGGTTATGATACACGTGTTTATAAGTAAAGAACTAATAGCGGAATATTTGCTAAGCATTGCTAAAGTAGTATATCAATTAAAAGCAAATACATTATTATATCAATTTTAATTTATGCTTATCTATTTAAATGATAAATCTTTTTCTTATGCAATTTATTCTTTCTTCTTCTTCTTATGAAATTTATTAGTAATCACAAATAATAATTATGAACCAGAAGTTTAAAGAGGGCGCTGAATACGTTGAGAAAGATGCATAATTATGTGTACAGGGTGCGTACTGAAATTCGTATAATTCAATGGTACAATTTTATAAGGGTATTGAAAGTATTATTAAAGTTAATTGGTGTTTTTATACAGAGTTAACGTTTAAAGTAAATCACTATGTATATTGCGGAATTAATTCCATTGAACTCTATCCGCTGAATGAGTGATGCTAGCCGGAACAAAATTAATTTCTTTTTAACAAATTTATTTATTATAAATACACACCATTTATTATAAATAAAAGTAAACTAAATAAATAACTATATATAGCAATTATTATTACATCACAAATTATGGTATACAAGCGTGTATCAAAAATGTCAAGTATTAAGAAAGCTGAGAAATTAACGAAGTAGAAACGAGGGGAAGTAGTAATTAAGTACATAACCATATATTAAATGTTTTTACATCAGTGTAATATATATATATATATATATATATATATATATATATATATATATATATATATATAATATAATTTTAATAACTAGGTATAGTTATATTTTTAAAGGATAATGCTGGGATTCTTCATAGGTAGGTAAAGCTAATGTGATAATATTTATTACTATTTTTATATATTTGGTTAGAATTTTAACCTTCATCAGAAAAACGTCTACAATAGGAATTAAAACATATTTGTGTAACTAATTATAAAACAGATGTGAACTTACAATTAAATGGTAAAATTTACTGGTGAACAAATTAATTGATTGACGTGAGTGACATAATTGTGAATATGTTTTTAATTCCTATTGTAGACGTTTTTCTGATGAAGGTTAAAATTTAACCGAAATATATAAAATAGATAAAATTATCACATTTTGGTTACCTGTATGCCTACTGAACTAGTTTGAAATCCAGATTATCCTTTAGAAATATAACTATACCTAGTTATTAAGAATTCATTATTATATTTCATAATCAACATGGGATTTTTGAACATATCGAGATGATCTATGGAAGATTAGCAGTGACGATGATGAAACGATTTATTAAAATGAATAACAAATTAGCCAGTTTTAAAAATAGAAGAATTTTCTTATGTGAATGCAAAAAACGCCTAATTCCATCTTTTATAACTAATAATACGAATGGAATATACTACATAGGAAACGGCACTACTAACAATTTAACGAAATTAAAAACCTACAAAGAAGGGTAACAAACTCACTTCTTAACTTAACTATTAATAATACTATTTTGCAAATCAATCAATTAGAGTGGTCCATGAACGATAATGTCAATGCACTTAACGATATGTTACCTTCTCATATTGTCAAAACTTTCTAGAATTACAACATAACAATTTTAACAAAAATTTCAATAGAATTAAAAATTAAATATAATTAAAATATCTAAATTAAAAATCCGTTGTCAACATATTTTGATAACATTAAATGTAATAAATGGTTCTTAAATACCACTAATACTGAAATTCCTAATGATATCGAAAATTTCTATCTTTAGGTCCTAAATTCATTTTACCATCAAACAATAAAAATGTAGATATGTTTAAGTTTTTAGCCGACTTAGAAAATATTTTAGACACAATCCCAGATAACAATGTACAAAACTTTATTAGAGCCAAAGCTACTAATTTGATTACCAACCACATTAACGATAACAAAATATTTTAACCCATTCAAAATATAAACAACAAAAGTTAAATTTCGTTTTTAGAAAAGAAAGATTCGACGTGCGATTACTATCTATAAAAACTTCGAATTCTTTTCAATACGTAAAAGACAAAAATAAAAACGTTACAATCAAAAAGCTTTCCAAACATTTGTGCGTCATTACTTTCGCTGGCATGAACTTATACTACATTTCAGGTGTACCATATTGACAAATAATTTATAATTTTGAACTAAACGGCAAATATGTGATAAAATCACGGCCACGTGACAACTGCAGAAAGATAAGCCGAGTTTGCCTAAGCCACAAAGAATAGTGGCAGCGTTACAATATTCGCAGTAATTTGACAAATAAATAGAAACTATTATTAATAGTTCACTTAAAGTGATTTGTCTATGGTGTACTTAACCTAAAAAATACTGAAGAAGGTGATGATTTAAGTTCGCTGGGTCAAATATTAATCTTTGTTTAATCAATTATTTGTATTTGTTGTAATTTATAATACTACCTGCTTTTGTAACTGGCCCATTCTTTCATTCATAAATTTTCTTAGTTATTTTATCAGTTCATCGCTTTCAAGTTATTATTAAATTATCAAATATCTCGTTAACGATCGATAATGTCGTGCGAAAAGAAAACTCGTGTGCCAAAGTAAACCAGTAGACGACGGGTTAGAATTAGAAATAAAAAATCTGGAACGAGTGAATAATTGAAATGTGTTAGTCTGAGCTGTATTTGATGAATAAACCTGGTTACACACACTAATGTGTATCATCGCCAGCTTGAGTTTTTTGGTACAAAAATTTTATGCTAAAATGTGCCCAACAAAAAATAAAAATCGACCTAGCGAGAGATTTTTCCAAATATAACTATTTTGGAAATTATGAATTTTGTTCCATGCGTTTGGACAACCTTGTATATATATATATATATATATATATATATATATATATATATTGAGATGATACGTTTATGTGATAGTATTAATTCAAATAATTGTATATAAAAATAGAACATAGAAATAATCGTGGGATAGTTTCGGTAGGATTTAATTAAGCATAGATGTGATGTCACTACATTTATGAAATTAAAATAATGAATAGATAGGCACATATGTAATCATGCATCAGATTCTAGGTTAAATAAACTCTAGTTAACAGTTACATCAGATAAATAAAGGTTGTACAGGAGAATATTCATATTGCATGTGTTCGACATGCTTCGGAAGGCATAATTTTTTCATTTTTGTTGATAATACCCATAGAATTCAATTATGTACTTAGTACTATGCTCTGCTAAATCCTAAAAAGGAAAAATAATTTGTATTAGATAAGAAGTGTGTTAGATGGTTTTATGAGGAAAAACAGTGTTTACGATAATGTTACAAAGTATGTATTGAAATTATACAAACACAAGTGTGCACATTGAACAATTATTATGAGAAATACTTACTTTGGGTGATCTAGATGAAGTTCTGTACTGTGGAGTGACAATCAAATGTGAAATAAATGGAAAGTGCAACATAAAATTTAATGCAACCAGACTAGAAATGCATGTGGACTTATGTTTTCGGGGGCGTAGAAGCCGAATATGAACTTATTTTGTCCCTGAAAAAAGATTAAATTAATTATAAATAAAATTTCATTATTGGCACAATGTACAAAATGGCGTTTTTTTTTTGTGTAAAATATTGAATGTTATGAAAAATATAGCATGTGGGGTATGAAAATAAAGAGAATTTCGCATAGATTTCAAATATAATTTTAGTTTTAAGGCAGTAATAGGTATAAGAAATTTATTTGTAAAATTAAAAATTATTAACATTTAGAAATTGAATTATCCAATCAAAGCATTTGTTGTACGGTGATATCACTATAGGAAAGCTAAAATTTAAGAAAGAGATGAGTAAAGATTGTAAATTTTTCTTTTCACTTCTTGTTAGAATTTCGAAGGTAGAACATGTGTCACTCAGACCTGGCATAAACAATCGAGAATATTTTCATAACCTAAATTTGAACTGCGGTGAATACATGTTAGACTGAAATTTTCTAACCTAATAAATCGTTTCATTTGTTAAAATCGAAAAGTGTACTTAGTGTATAAAATTATTATTCTACGTTAATATGAATTCTTTCAATAATAAATATAAATAAAATCGAACGTAAATTATTTTAATTTCAATAAGATTCAAACAAACAATTAAATCATATTACCATGTACTTGTTGCATGTAATACAGAAAATAAAACTAAGTGCTCCGATTCTAAATAGAAGCAATTTTGCAAAATTGGTGGCGATTCCTACATCATAAAGAAAATTTGGTACATCATAAATATTAATGGTATACACCAAGGAGGATTCACAGCAGGCACATATGGAAACCAGTGCATCCAATTAAGAAAATTCTAGACCACACCATTGTATGAATACTTCAGGCTACAAAAAGATAAGTAACAATTCTAATATTAGAGTTTGGTTATGATACACGTGTTTATAAGTAAAGAACTAATAGTGGAATATTTGCTAAGCATTGCTAAAGTAGTATATCAATTAAAAGCAAATACATTATTATATCAATTTTAATTTATGCTTATCTATTTAAATGATAAATCTTTTTCTTATGCAATTTATTCTTTCTTCTTCTTCTTATGTAATTTATTAGTAATCACAAATAATAATTATGAACCAGAAGTTTAAAGAGGGCGCTGAATACGTTGAGAAAGATGCATAATTATGTGTACAGGGTGCGTACTGAAATTCGTATAATTCAATGGTACAATTTTATAAAGGTATTGAAAGTATTATTAAAGTTAATTGGTGTTTTTATACAGAGTTAACATTTAAAGTAAATCACTATGTATATTTCGGAATTAATTCCATTGAACTCTATCCGCTGAATGAGTGACGCTAGCCGGAACAAAATTAATTTCTTTTTAACAAATTTATTTATTATAAATACACACCATTTATTATAAATAAAAGTAAACTAAATAAATAACTATATATAGCAATTATTATTACATCACAAATTATGGTATACAAGCGTGTATCAAAAATGTATTAAGAAAGCTGAGAAATTAACGAAGTAGAAACGAGGGGAAGTAGTAATTAAGTATATAACCATATACTAAATGTTTTTACATCAGTGTAATATATATATATATATATATATATATATATATATATATATTAATATATATATATATATATCAATATACAACTTTAGAGAGTTGAAATTTAGTACACGGTCACGGTTTCTGGAAAAATTACTACTAGCAAGGATTATTTAGAAAAATCATAACTTTTGAACCATTAATTCTCCTGAAATAAATAAAATACCCATTATTTGCACAAGAATTTTTTTATCGGCTGAGTGGTCGCTAAATTCTGTAGCTTTATTAGAAAGGTCACAATAAATTCGTAAACTTGAGAAACTTCAAATACGGATAACTCATTTTTTTCAAATGGAACACCCCTACTTTCTTATCAGCTGTCCATAGAGAATTTGATTTGCAACATTTTCTTCCAAATGATCGGTATGGCTATCATTATGCGTTTCTGAGTATTAGTCAGTATATTATAATTAGTAGGTGCCTTTGGAGCTCCGTTGCTATGGTAACAGCTGTATTTATGCTTAGTTAAGATATTCTATAACTTCCATATTTAAAACTCCAACATTTATGCAAACCATGTTTAATAGCGAGCACTTAGGCTGTCAATTAAATGTATCCGAAAGAACCCCAAAAATTCAGAACACTACACGAGACTTATTAAGTTTGGAAATCAACTATACAAGAAATAACGTTACTTGAGCTTTATTTAACACAAGAAAAAGAAATAACTACAACAGCGTATTTGGATACAATGGCAATATTGGATAACGTCATAATAACGGAAACAACTACAAGTCAAAATAGTTAGAATAAATGTTAGATGTTCACTCCATCTACATCTCTAGCCTAACTTGCACGCCCGTGGTAACTGTCTTGACAGGTTCTGATGGATTAATGTCGCGAACGGCTTGATGGATTCGCTCAACAAATTCTTCTAAAGAACCTACTATTCGGTTATACACCATGGACTTAATGATTCACCACAAATACAAATCCAAAAGCGTTAGATCCGGCGACCGGGGTGGCCATAGCCGTGGGCCTCTGTTTCCGGTCCATCTATCTTCAAACAGTTATGTTAATTTTCGATCCACAGTTCTTGTATTGTTTAAAGGCAGTTCGTCAACCAAGGTTTCTGCTTGGTTTTCCATAATCTGAATATATCGAGCCCCATTTAAATTTTCGTTATATAAAACGTATCGGAGCAGATCACTCATGATCATACAATAAACATTAACTTTAAATTTTCTTTGATTTTCCACGGTTTCAAACAGTCGAGGAGTTTCAGATGCCCTGTAATGCGGATATCTCCTAAAAATTCAGAACACTACACGAGACTTATTAAGTTTGGAAATCAACTATACAAGAAATAACGTTACTTGAGCTTTATTTAACACAAGAAAAAGAAATAACTACAACAGCGTATTTGGATACAATGGCAATATTGGATAACGTCATAATAACGGAAACAACTACAAGTCAAAATAGTTAGAATAAATGTTCGATGTTCACTCCATTTTGCTGAATACACATCTCTAGCCTAGCTTGCACGCCCGTGGTAACTGTCTTGACAAGTTCTGATGGATTAATGTCGCGAACGGCTTGATGGATTCGCTCAACAAATTCTTCTAAAGAACCTACTATTCGGTTATACACCATGGACTTAATGATTCACCACAAATACAAATCCAAAAGCGTTAGATCCGGCGACCGGGGTGGCCATAGCCGTGGGCCTCTGTTTCCGGTCCATCTATCTTCAAACAGTTATGTTAATTTTCGATCCACAGTTCTTGTATTGTTTAAAGGCAGTTCGTCAACCAAGGTTTCTGCTTGGTTTTCCATAATCTGAATATATCGAGCCCCATTTAAATTTTCGTTATATAAAACGTATCGGAGCAGATCACTCATGATCATACAATAAACATTAACTTTAAATTTTCTTTGATTGTCCACGGTTTCAAACAGTCGAGGAGTTTCAGATGCTCTGTAATGCGGATATCTCTATTGACTATTCCATTTTGATCAAATTTTGCTTCGTCCGACCAAATCACATATCTAAGGAAGTTTTCGTTATGTTGAATTTCAATCATCATGTCTTCATAAAATTGAATCCTCTTCGGATAATCTTCTCGACTCAGTTTTTGAAGGCGAATGAAGGAATACGTATGCTTATGTTTTTTTAGAATTTTCTGTATTGTCTAATAGGTTAAACCAGAATCTTCCGAAGCTGCATAAATAGATGAACAAGGATTTACCTCAAAATATGCCAAAATATTGATTTCGTTATCTTCTGTTATAACCCAAGGAACGAAGTTTCTTAAACAAGTTGATTTGCCAAACTGAATAAAATTCTTGTGTAGAGTTCGGAACTTTTTTGGAGTCATTTCTGGTACATTTGGATATTTTTCGTTAGATAAGCGACACGTTCTTGAAATAACGTGATTACATTCGGCAAAACAACAAAACAATGAAAAACCTGCTCGTTTGTATAACGAAAACAGTGATTTTGCATGTTTAAGTGTCAAAATTGCTCACTTAATAAACATAAATAAAGGCAATTACACGCAGCTGTTACCACAGCAACGGAGCTCCAAAGCCACCTACTAATCA
This sequence comes from Vesta saturnalis, assembly GCA_036346205.1. Taxonomy (NCBI): domain Eukaryota; kingdom Metazoa; phylum Arthropoda; class Insecta; order Coleoptera; family Lampyridae; genus Vesta; species Vesta saturnalis. The sequence goes on along the minus strand of JARFJB010002176.1, from coordinate 314,018 downwards.
TAATAAATTGAATAATATTCATAATTTTACATAAAAATGCTTTTTCCTCAGAAATGGATAATGATCATTTGAAAGAAAATGTTGCCAATCAAATTCTATATCGACAGCTGATAAGAAAGTAGGGGAGTTCCATTTGAAAAAATGGAGTAATCCGTATTAGTAGTTTCTCAAGTTTACGAAATTATTGTGACTTTCTTAATAAAGCTACAGAATTTAGCGACCACTCAGCGGATAGAGCAATTCTTGTGCAACTAATAAGTTTTTTATTTATTTCAGTAGAATTAAAGGTTCACAAGTTATGATAAACCCTTGCAAGTGGACATTTTTTTCATAAAAGTTGTTATATCTCCATATTCATGGCTACTAAATAAAAATAAGCTAGACACAAAGTGTAGCAAATTGAGTAAGCAATCTAATGGCCGTAACAAAAATATATGGTTCTATTTAAAAAATAAGGTTAATGGCCACTTCCGGCATAACCGGAAGTTCCATTTTGATGAAAATATTTTAGAAAGATAGATCGTCGGAAACTATGGTCGAACTCCAAGTTTCAGCTCTCTACTTTTTTTAACTGTTGAGAACCGTTTAACTTAGTAGTAAATTTCAAACATGTAAAGGCCTCCTGCATCCCCGACACTCTTTGAAATATATGTGGAACAAGCATTGAAGATATGGAAACAGAAGTGCCAAGAATGGGAGTCCCAGTGAGAGAAGATTATCTATACACCCTGAGTTTCGCTGATGACCAGGTGCTCATAGCGCAGGATGAAGATGATCTAGGCTATATGGTAAAAAAAATGAATAGAAGAATACGCGAATGCAGGACTGGAAATGAACGTAGAAAAAAAACAGAATATTTGACAAAAGAAACAAACGTAGAAAATCTAGAAGTAGAAGACGGTATAACAACAAAGGGAACAAACAAATTTAAATGCTTAGGGAGTATAATTACAAGCAATGGAACATTAGACGAAGAAATAAACACCAGGCTAGGACAAACTAGAAACTGTATAAGACTGCTAAACGCAATACTATGAGACAAACGCATTACAAAAAACAATCAAAAAAGAATACACAAATGAACGATAGAAAGTGTTATGATGTACGGCGCAGGAACCCGGACAATAAATAAAAAAACAAATCTAAGATCCACGCGGTAGAAATGGAGTGTTGGAGAACATGCTGCAGAGTAACACGAATAGACCGAACAGTTCACCATGCTCGCCCCCCTTAAAATAACATTCAATCTATGTTAAACTTTTTATGAACTAACGGGTGTCTATTAATGGCTGAAGCTGACGTCATGTAGCAAATTCTGGTTAGGTTGGTACCACTACACTTCATTTCGATCTCATCGATTGACATTAGCGTCCATGTGAGTAATCACCTTCGATGTAATTATAAACATTGTTTGTTAGAATTAAATTAAGATGAAAGCGTCTTGGTCAGCGGTAAAGATCATTGCAAAATCGTTAATCAAATCGGAAATGCATGGTATCTTTAAACATAACCTGGAAGTTTATATCAAATATTACGCAAATTTGAAAAACTTATTTTAGGAGTTATAAAAATAACTGATTGTGTATATAACGAAAAATGAATACAGGAATGAAGAATGAACGGAAAAATTATAATAAAAGCTAATGAAAAACAACACGTGCGACTATGACAAAAAAGGTAGAAACCGATTGATTTTACAATATAATTCTCAGTGTGGCAAATACTAAGCAAAGAAATTTCCTAGATTTGACACGACGTCAGATTCAATCATTAATAGACACCTGTTATAAATATTGAAGCATTTAGTTTGGAATGATAATCTCTTCTCCTCAGTTGCAGGCATCTGTATAGAACTATAAGGTAAACCAGCAATGCCCCGCGATACTTTTAGCACTATTCTCGAAACTGTTTCTTGGTTCATGCCCATAAAGTTACCAATGATATTTTTGATTCTTTGGAGTTATGCTAGTGTTTCTGAAAACAGTGCATTAAAAACTATTAATGAGAAGAAATAACCACAGTTTTTTTCTTCTTACAGATTATTATCATATTCTGGATTATCCTCGATTATTTCAAAGATATTAAACTACCGTTTCCTTCATTAATCTGAATCTTCGGTAGAAACTCTCGTCACCCAAGTTAGGGCGGATGTACAGGGTGACATTAGTACGACAAAGCCAGTTTGCGGCTAAACTGTACACAATAGAAAAGTTGATTGAATTCAAGCACGCTCTAACCTAAAAATATTTTCGCATATAAGGAGCGTTCTGTAACAGCGGTACATAGCCAATCTTTCTTATTTTAAATGGAATGGTATAGTTTTTACTGTTGATTTCGTTTCTACTCTGAAAAGCAACCACGTCATATATATAAACCTAGCCGTTTTGTAAATATTTGTACTTTTAGACAAAAAATCATAATTTTTCGTCGTAGTTCAAAAATTTATTTCGAGGTTACTACCAAATCTATGATTTGTATCTGCGCACATAATTAGTGCAGACATTGACCTTTTAAGAAATACCATGACTTATTTAATTTTTATACAGGATGTACCAGAAATATGATTTTATTCATAAGGTATTTATACAAAAAAGGCGATAAGATCGATCCCTCAAACTACCTCCCAATTGCCATCACTTCCATTTTGTCTAAAATCATGGAAAAAGCCATCAATCAGCAACTGCTCACATTCCTTGAAACTAACAAACTCCTTAGTGACCATCAATATGGGTTTAGGCAAAGTCGTTCAACAGGTGATCTTCTTTCATATGTAACCCAAGTTTGGAACAATACAGTAGAGCAGTCCGTAAAACAGTTGTAGTCGCTTTAGATATCTCAAAGGCAATTGAACAAGTTTGGCATAAGTGTTTACTTGCCAAACTCACCTCGTTTGGGTTAAATGATACGCTCGTCAACTGGGTTTCTAGTTTCCTTGATAAAAGACGAATACGTGTCGTAGTTGAAGGCTTTTTTTCAAAAGAAGTTAGCATTAACGCGGACGTACCATAGGGATCCGTTATAGCGCCTACACTTTTTCTGCTGTAAATGACCTTATTTCTTCAACAACTAACCCCATTCATTGCTTTGCTGCCGATAGCACTCTTCACTGTAGTTTATCTCAGTGTACTGATAGTGATAATCCACCTTCTATGTCAAATCAAGAAATTAAAGCTGAAATGGCAAATTCAATCAACAAAGACATTCAACGTATTCTCGAATGGGGAAGCAATAATCTAGTTAAATTTAATGCTAACAAAACTCAGTGTTGCCTTATGTCCGCCAAAAAAGATCGATCATTTCCTGTTGTAAGTATGAATGGCTCAGTTCTTAGGTTTTCAGACTCTATTACTGTGTTGGGTATGACTAGATCTTCAAATCTCTCATGGGTTGACCATCTTCTGTCAGTTACCAAAACAGCTGCTCGTAAAATAGGCTTTTTGTACAAATCTAAGCAGTACTTTACCTCTCGACAACTCCTTCTGCTGTATAAAGCCCAAATTCGGCCTCATCTGGAATATAATTCCCACCTCTGGGTTAGTGCTCCCCAATACGCTCTCGATATCGTTGATCGTATTCAAAAGAGAGCGATTAGGCTTATAAATCACCCGTCCTTAACTTTTCACATACAGTCCCTTGAGCATAGAAGGATGGTTTCAGTTCTTTCTTTGTATTATCGTTATTACAACGGCTATTGTGCTGCTGAATTATATTCTTTGATACCATCTCGGGCTATATTGACGAGAAACACTCTGTTCGCTCATTCACATCATCAGTATGCAGTACAAATCTGCACTTGTCGTACCAAACGGGCGCAATCCACATTTTTCAACACGGCTACTAAAGTCTGGAATGATCTCCCTAATTCCTGTTTTCTTCTTACTTATGATATGAGAAAATTTAAGGTAGCTGTTCATAGGCATCTATTGGCAATTCATTATCCCTCTATCCATCCTCCTAAGTGTCCCTGAGTGCTTTAGCACGATAGGCCAAATTTAGCCTGTTCAGGTCCACAATCATAAAAAAAAAAAATAATAACATCGTATGTTCTGCTCAAGGTACAAACAGTAATCCGCTTTTGAACGTTTAAAGTTTAAATGCGCCATGAAGTCGTTGAACTTTTCCTTTCAGATTTTTGGAGCTTGTTTGAAACCGTAGATGGCTTTCTTCAGTTTACACACTTCTTTATTTACATATAAACCTTCTGGAATCTTCATGAAAACAGCTTCCTTCATGACGCCATTTAAAAACGCATTATTTATATATAATTGTTCTAAACACAGCTCATAATTGACACAAATTGATAATGGTATTCTGAATGTTGACAGTCTTGCTAATGGTGTATGTATCTGAGAGATATCTGCAATGTTTTGTTCAAATCCTCTACCGATTACTCTTGCTCTACAGTATACTGCCTTCATTTTCTTTCTCTTTAAAAACCCATCTATTACCAATAACTTCCTTATTACTTGGTTTATTGACTAGCTACCAGGTTTGATTGTCTTCTAGTGCATTTAGTTCCTCTATGACTGCTTTATTCCACTGTTCCTTCTTTGAACACTTTTCAGCTTCTTTATATGACTTTGGTGTGTCATGAAATTCACTCAACAGTACCAAACACCCATAATCAACTTCATAATCTTCCAAATATGTGAGCAATTTTCTATGTCGGTCTATTTACAATATTCCTATCTAGTTCATTAGTAAAATCCTGTCGTAACAGTTGATCTCCCCTATTCTCTTGAATTTAGCCTTCATCTTTACTGTCCTGGTCTTCCTTACTGTAATTACCTTCATGTTCAATCTCATTTACTTCTTTATCCATTTCTTCATCTTCTTTTGGAATACTTTGCAATCTTCATTCTCAGAGAATTTTTTTTCGTCGAAAATCACGTTTCTGCTATCCATAATTTTATTTTCTTCTTCATACCATAGCCTGTAACCATTCTCGTTGTAACCTATAAATCTACACTTAACATCTAAAAAAAAATACAACCAAACACTCGCATATTGGTTACATTAGGCTTTCTTTTTGACCACATTTCATATGTCGTTATATTTTTCACAATGCATGACTGCATCCTATTAATGATGTAAGCAGCGCTTCTTCCCAAAAATCTGTTTGAATTTCAGCTTGCAGTATCATTGCTCTCGCTGTATTCAATAAAGTGTGTTTCATGCGTTCTGCAACGCTATTCAATTGTGGAGTATATGGAGGAATATGCGAGATCTGAATCCCCTTTTTCTCACAAAAATCTTTAAAGGATATAGAGGTATATTCACCCCCATTATCACATCTAATTTTAGCCTCCTCTCACAGAACAATGCAGTTACCCTGATTACATATTTTTTAAGACATTGAAAGACTTCATCTTTGGAAGAAATGACGTAGACCATTAGAAATCTGTAGTAATCGTCAATAAATGTTACAAAGTAACGGTTCCCATTATGTGAAACAGGTGTAATTGGCCCACATACATCTGTATGAATCAACTACAGGACTCAATTTGATCTTGCAGTTTTTCAATAATAGGGAATTTTTAGTTTGGCTTTTACACATATCTCACATAGTACATTTCTATTATTATTTATAATTTTTAAACCATTTCGACTAAACTAAAGTTATTCATCCAAGCCAAAGAATCATAACTCAAATGGCCATATCTTTTATGCCAAATATCGCTATCTAATTGTACAGCTAAGTTTGCATTGCTGGCTCCATCATCTACAACTTTCAATTTTAATCGATAAAGATCGTTAATCCTTTCACCTTTAGCACATAAAACGTTTTTCTTTTTAATACAGATAGTACCAGCAGAACTAACAATTTCAAGAGTCTACCTTCTCTATTCTTGATTTTGATAACAAATTTACCCTGAGGTGTGAAACACAATAAACGTCTTCAATGGTATTTTGTATTTCATTGCCTTCCACCATACTTGTCACTTTCACATCACCACTACATGTTGCAAGCATCGATTTTCCTTTTTCGCCCAATTGGATTAACTTGGGTTCTTGAAAATATTTTTTGTTTATCAGAACCTTATTGATATAGTGATGAGTCGTCCCTAAATCAGCACACCATAAACAATTTTCATCATTACCACTATCATTTGTATAATAGGCTACATTTACTTCTTCTGTGCCCTCAGATGAACTTGCCTTTGTATCGGCACGATGTTGCTTTATACCCAAACTTATGACAGAAAACATTTTATGCCACAAACATTCTGTGCATGACCAAATTTCCACAATGATAACATTTAACACTTACGTTCGATTTTGAAGCATAAATGATGCAGATGCACTGTTAATTTTTGTTTTGCTTGTATTTGCTTTGTTATCCTTGAATTCTAATAATCTTTTCTTAACTGGTACCAGTTTCAAATCACCTTCATCGGACATAGTTCTTATAGCTTTCACAACATTTTCATAATAGCCAGGCATCGACAACAACAGAAACCAGGCCATATCGGACTTCCGAGAAATCAGCACCTAAACTTTTCAGTTTTTTTTTGTAATTTTATCATATTTACTAAAATGATTTTGCAAATCATCCTGTGGTTTATATATTAAACTAACCAGCTCTTTTAACAAGAAAACTTTGAACATGTACCTTTTTTAGCAAATACAGTTTCTAATTTTGCCATCATTTCAACAGGACTCCCACTGTCCTTAACGTATTCAAGATGCGAATCTACTACATTTTGAATTATAATGTTTCTTGCTTTATTATTCTTTTTTACCCAATCAGCATCCTTTTCATTCTTCGTTTCTTCTAATACACTGTGAACAGCAACGGCCATCAATACAGATTTCAGTCTAAATTGTCACCACTAAATGGAAGTATACCGTATTTATTGTCAACCAGCCCACGATCATTTCCATTTTTTAAGTTTAAAAAACGTGTTTTTAACCTCAAAATACTATTCACCTTTTGAAACAATTTGCACTATTCTGGACCCATAACCAATGTTAGGAAAATGTGAAAGAAATAGTTGTATTGTTCCAAAAATAATTTACTTTAATAAGAAGAAAATAAACTGAATTTTTTATTTTAACATGAACAAAAACTCTACGTTACAACCTTCTTTTTTTACCTATTCCACTTATTTCTTTTTTTGTCAAGAGTATTAATTCTGACAATTACATTAATTTAACAGTTTTAACATAATATAAATTAACATGAACTATACCAGCAAATATATTTGCTTGCTTACCAAATATCTAAACAATAATCACAACTGCTTTAGTTTTATCCATTCAATGCATGCAATTTCATACTTTCAGGGCAATATCTATGTTCAATTGCGAACTTCAGCGATGATATTTTACGGAGGCAATGTTCGATTGGTTGGTATGCCAAACAAGTGCTCGTTATTGATCTTGTCTTGAAGGTGGATTATATGGAACTAGCAGTTTTATAATCCAAACGTTTTAATTTTTGTTCGATTACGGGAATAAATTCTGACACTCCATAATGAAGCATGCATTGCCAATGTGATATCAAACGTCTACAATCGAAATCAAAACTCTTGAATACCCGATTAGGTGTTAGCTACTAAAACCATTAAATTGTATAAACAATGGTGAAACCATTAAATTGTTGGCACATTATGGGATGTGCACGGTATGTAATATTTTTTAAGCGCACCTTGTAGACATGGCGTTCTCCCTACTTCTACATAAGATCTACGGTTTTGAACTACGATTTTTAGTAAAGTGAGTATTGACAGGTGTCACAAGTCTAGTAATAAATTTAGCAATTTGTAATATTTTAAAGTTAATAATATTTATTATATATGTGGTTATTATTTACAGAGAATTATAACAGCAAAAATGCTTTTCACAGTAGAGCAAGAGGCATTCCTATTTCTAATGAAGGCACCCATTAGAAGTGCTACACGCACTGCAGATAGGACAATTAACTGAAGAATATTCTGACTTACATATTGCATTTGCTCAAAATGAGCAATGAATTATTGAAAGGTTCTTAAATAAAAATTGCATTTGCAAAAGTAAATCCACAGGCCACCCAAATTGTGTGACAAATCCAAAACAACTGATTCGAAAACTAAGTGCTCGGTCTAGTACGTTATAAATTTACAAAAAATCAGTAAAGGACATTAACTTTTTTTATTTATAGTAGTGACATCTACTTCACTCCAAAGAAGAATTTTAACTAAAAATCTGCAGATTACACTGCAATAAAGCGACTGCTATGCAACAATTGCACTCACCTGATTATGAGAGTAGGAAATATTCCTGTCAATGGTCCAATAACATTTTGAACAACAACATGTAACATTTATCAGCAACTAAGCATTGGTTCATTTATCGGAACTACCGAATGTGGACATCCGATAATTCTCACTTAATTGAAACCAGATTACAACCACTAAAAATTGGGGTTTGGGTTGGATTGTCTGTAAGCAGCTAACTATAGAGCGTATTGCTTTTAATAACTTAATTACTGCAGCAAGATATCACACTGTAGTATATAATACATTCTAAACCAACAGTTATACCTGACTTCAGGATGCAATTTTACAAGAAAATCATGGTATCATACCAAGGATCTTAGAACAAGTGTTTGATCACATGAAACATAAGGTACAACTGTGCACTAAATGTAATGGTGGGCGTTATGAACAACTTTTATAATTAGAAGAAAATTTTAAGAAATTGTTTTGGTGTAAATTTAATGATGGAAAAGTTATTATATTTAACTGTGTTGTACTTATACATGTGATCTATGTACCATAACTGTGTGAACAAAGACCACAATTTAAAAAATGAATTAATTCACACTTCAAACTAACTACAAATGTGGTCAATGCAACTATTCAACAATGGAAGTCAATTATGTGTCAACATTATGTGATCCATGTGACTATTCAACATTTATAATGGAAGTTTATATTTTTAACTTATTCATATTTGCTTAAATGTATAAATGTAAATAAGTAATGTATATTATATACATCCTACCCGGCTAAATTTATTTATTTTTATATTTATATTAATCAAATAATAACGTTTCATTTTGATTTATTCTTTATTATAAGCTGAAAAATAGTGAAAGTTTTCCATTATTAAATTTAAGGAAAAATAGAAATAAAATTTCTGCTTTCACAAAAATTTTCCACATTTATACTCTTTTGATCGATTTCGGTTTTTACACCATTGTCAAAATATAATACACAATAAATGAGAAAAACTTTTTGATTGTGGCTTGATTTATACCCACTTTGTTTGTGGGGTTGTTAGCGGTTGTTGTTGGAAATACATAGTGACGTAATCGGTATATTTATTATTTTAATTTCACTATTCAAATATACATCTGGATATTGTTTCATAATTTCTATTGATTCTAACCAATCTAGTATTGGTCCTTTATCACAAATATATAAACAAGATACATTTTCATCAATAATAAAATTATGATTGTTTTGTATTGTGATCAGCAAAATTTGAACTATGCATATGTTTATTCAACCAATATGATTTATGTTCTTTGGTCCGAATTTTAAATTTCCTTCCTGTTTGACCAATATAAATTTTATCGCAATCATTACATTTAAGTTCCACTCTTATTCATTATATCTGTTTTATCCTTAACATTTGATAAAATATCTCTAATTGTTCTAGGTTTAAATGCAATTCTAAATTTCTTATTTTTCTTCAATTGATTGCTTACTTTTTCTGTAATTCCTTCATAATATGGCAAGCACAAATACTTCATATCTTTATTATCTTTTCCCCTTAACGTACTCATTTCTAATAATTGAATTTTCTCACCATTAGATAATTTCGATGACTTATCAACCCACATTTGTAAATATTTATGCTACTTTTAACAAATGTGGGTTGATAAGTCATCGAAATTATTTAATGGTGAGAAAATTCAATTATTAGAAATGACATCAGCTATTTTGGAACAAAATTATTTTCAATTTAATAAGAATTTCTATAAACAGAAGGATGGATTAGCAATGGGTAATTATTTATCACCATTACTCGCAGATCTATTTATGGATAACTTGGAGGATTTAATATTGAAAGATAAGGATAAATAATGGTATGGTAAATATATAGAATATTGGTATAGATATGTAGATGATATATGTTTATGGACGGGTACAAAAAGACAACTTGACAAGTTTTTGAACTACATTAATTCTTTAGAAGAATCAATTAAATTTACTATGGAAATAGAAGAAAATGGCAAATTAAATTACCTGGATTTGTGTATTAAACATATAGAAGGAAATCACAAATTTAGTATTTTTAGGAAACCAACTTACACAGATGTATTTATACCATTTGACTCTGATCACCCATGGGAACATAAAATAGCAGCATTTGGATCTATGAAACTAGAGCATTCAGAGTTCCAATGGACCAGGTGACACAACAATGAAATTAGTATAATCAAAAATATAGCTATAAATAATGGATATGACTCTAAATTAATCAAAAATAAAAAGAGAAAAGTATCTGTGGATATAGTGAGTACTTTAAGGAGAGAAGAGAATAAAGATATGAAGTATTTGTGCTTGCCATATTACGAAGGAATTACAGAAAAAGTAAGCAATGAATTGAAGAAAAATAAGAAATTTAGAATTGCATTTAAATCTAGAAGAACAATTAGAGATATTTTATCAAATGTTAAGGATAAAACAAATCAAATTTTGCGGATCACTTAATACACAACAATCATAATTTTATTATTCACAAAAATGTATCTTGTTTACATATTTGTGATTAAGAACCAACACTGGATCGGTGAGAATCAATAGAAATTATGAAACAACATCCAGATGTATGTTTGAATAGTCAAATTGAAATAACAAATACACCGATTATGACACTATGTATTTCCAACAACAACCGTTAACAACTCCACAAATCAAGTTGGTATAATCACGCCGCATTCAAAAATTTTTCCCATTTATTGTGTATTATATTTTCACAATGGTGTAAAAACCGAAATTGATCAAAAGATTATAAATATAAAAAAATTTGTGAAAGTCGACAATTTTGTTTCTATTTTTCCTTTTCATTTGTCAAACATGAAAATCAAGGCTGTATTCAAAGAACTTTTTTTCATTTTGACATGAATACTTACACAAGAGGTTTAAATTAATTCTTAACGCTTATTTCAGTTCATATTAAAAACTTTATAAGAGAAACCTAAAGTTAAGTTATCTTCAACAATGCTTATGATGTTTGTTGTAAGTTGTTTTTACGATACAGACAAAAGTTGTTTTAGGCTTTTTTTTATTCTTCAGATAATCTCAAAAATGCTTTTTCTCTAGTAGTTACCAACACATGGTATTTATTAGAAAAAGACGTATTTCTAAACCCAGTAATTGCCAACCCATTTTTATTTTTTTTATATAGGGATGAATACCAGATGCTTTGATGTATCTAGAAGAGCTGTTAGCAAAACACTAGCTGGGAAATCCAAAATAATTGAATTATCAAAAAACAAATTACTACTTACCTTAAAGAAAATTGCAACCATTTGCACACAAATGTTCTGCACAGCAGAATGTTTGTATGTACATAAGGCATCTGTTTTTTTCCATACGATTGAATGTCTAAAGTAGAATACCGAGCTAATCAATATTGTTGTATAGTCAATTATAGTGTCGCGTAGTTCCTTTAGTACTCTAACTTGTGATTCGGTCAGGCTAAGGGGCTTTGTTGTTAGTTTGACGATGATTGTATTGGTATGATGTTTTAGAGTGCCTTCTTGTGCGAGGAGTGTGCTTATTTCTGTTTTTATTTTTGTGTGTAGGTACAGTTATGGTGTGTTTGTGAATGTGGTGTAGATTATATTGTTTTTCCACGGCGTCAGCGATCGTATTTGTTTTGTCAAGGTTCTTGGTTGCATGTTTAGTGTTGTAGGGTTTTCTGAAAGTTTTTGACATTCCTGAGTGTTTAAGTTTTGCAGCTTATTTTGCCATTGTTCATAAGAGTATCTCTTAATTATGTGTTTCATAGTAATTGGTAAGTATTGTTAAGTGTCGGGTTTAAATATCTAAAGTATGTTTTGGAGCTCTATTTTTTTATTTAATTAAGTCTATTATCTCCTTTGGTAAATTGTTTGTTTGTGATATCATAGTGCGTTGAAAGGCGTCTTTGCTTTGCCTAGATCGCAGATGAAGGATATTCCACGTTTACGTAGGGTCAGTCTGTTTTTTTAATTCTTCTCTCTGTATGTCTTTCGATTTTGATGTCTGCGTTTTGACCCTTTCGCAATTTTATAATTATTGGATCTGGTAGTTCATGTACAATGTGTTTACTTCGTCTGGTTCAATACGCCTGCTGTGCCAGTCAGGATATTTTGCATTGAGGTCTCCAGTGAATATCTTGAGTTCCATGAGGTCTTGCCTATCTGTCGCTCTTGTAGAGTTTCTAATTAGGTACATTAGGGCATTGGTCGTGTTTTAAGTATATCTCTCCCTCAACAACATAGCATCTATGTTGTAAGTTGTGATAAAGTGTGTAAGTTCGAGTTTTTTGTAGAACAATGATTGTGTGTTCCAGTAGGCGATGCTCAAGCTAGCAGCAGTTCTGGTGGTATAGTTTGAATTCTAATTCCTTTTAGAAGAAATTTAGAAATGTTTTTCCTAAAAATTACGCCTCATATCAAAAAAGGTGCCGAACATAATTAATTAATTAAGGTCTATATGTTGTTGTTTCTATACCTCTGAAACAAACAGCCGTTTAAGAAATATTCCAGTAATCTCCAAAAATCTAATCAGCTACCGGAGAAATGAAAACAAGCTTAAATACGAAATTTTACACGCACCCGCACGACACACACCCACGCACGTACGGACACAAGCACGCACGAACGCACACACTCACACACACACGCAGACACACGGTCACACAGACCCACAGACAGAGAGACAGACGGGCGGATGGACGGCGGATGGAAGTGCAGACAAACAGAAAGACAGACAGACAGATGACCGAGCTGTCGATTTCATAGCATATCTTATTGAGTACCTACCTACAATGGTACATTGGTCGTAATGGTTAGTTATAAAAAAGTGTTTTGAGTAGTTACTATTTCCATAACGATTGTTCACTTTGGGAACAATATATTTTCTAAACAAGCCATTTTTGTAAGAAAGTAGTCACCTGAGGAATTACACATAAATTTAGTTGTTTAAGAAACCATAATTTTGCATGACGGAACCCTGGAAATCAAAGGAATTAGTTATAACAGTGATCAAGTATTGATTACTCATATCGATGACTAAACTTACAAACTGTTATTAAGTGCGGAAATCTTCCAATGAGTTGTTTAAGAGTGCTTTATCTAACTAGAAACTAACATTTGCTTCCGTTCCTGCATGGCTTGTTCGTATGATGTAGTAGCTGTACGCAATTCTAGATCATGTTTGGGATTTGCCTTACCTACATTTACATAGCTCAGTATACTTTACGAATTTTAAATTTGGTTTAAATTTGGTTCTCTCCGGATACGTACATGCCACTTTTGTATAAGTTTACATACCCTTTCGGCTGCTTTGTATTGATACACAACGTTGTTTGTTTTACGTTATAAATTTAATATATATTAGGTATGGCATCTAGCTAGAGTAGGTCTAGCGTAGATATAGTTTTTGTTTTGTTTTATATTTCTTTTTAATGGTAATAAACGCATGTTTGTTCAAGCCTCGGTTCAAGCTCGTCCGCAAATGTTTTAATGAAATGTCTTCCTGATACCACGTGCGTTTCGGTTTTAAGCAACTTTTGTTTTACTTCTCACTTATGTTTATGGCGATTTTTTTGTTTATTTTTGTACCTAGCTAACTTGCTGCGATGTCGTCTCCTTCTTGTTTGATAGTGCTATTTGGTTCGATTAATTTTTTTATCTTAATTTACTAATGCACTAATAATGTAAGTGGTGTATTATAATTTTTTAGGTAAAAATATATTTATTTGGTTCTGCAACGTTACCGAAAAACTCTCCCGCGGGAATGAATTTATCTCTATTTAATTGGGGGAATTGTGTTCTGGGATCTCTTAAGGAGGCATTGATTCAAATACGATAGTACATATTATGCTTTGATTTATTTTATATCGGAAGTTTCGCGTGCGTTGATACCTTCCGAAAAATAAAGATTTGTATTGAATTACCATTATTTATTTGTCTTATGTGTGTTACAGTCTGGTATGTATGGGGTGGCCAACTAAGAATGCGAGGTACTGTATCTGGGAAATTATACATCGTAGAGGCTTGCGGAAAAAAAGTTATTACTAAAACGGCCAATACAAAAACCAGGAAAATATTTTCATGTTTTTGAAATGACCGTTAGGGCGCGTAACTGCAATCTTGAATCTAAAAAAATGATGTTTCTGTGAATTCTGCTATATTAACCTAATAAAAAAATAACTGATCTTTGAAATCGAGGATAATCTGAACTTTTTTTGTTTGGCACTTTTTGACATATCTATAAAAATAAAGTGGTGGGGGGGGGGGGTATTCAAAGGTTTCATTAAATTACCCCCCCGTATCTTCGTAACGTCTAATCCGATTTTAACATACTTGAGCGCGTTGAAAAGAGCTTTTCTTGGGCTACAAATTTTAAAATAATTGAAGTTTTGTTAGTTTCACATGTCGTCGCTAGAGGGCTTTATTCGACATTCCGACAGAAACGGTTAATTTTCGCAAAAAAAATTAAATGCATTGGTATGACTTTTCTTCATGAACAAGTAGCTAAATGACGTCTAAACAAGCTCGCGAAAACCGCATCTCGATATCTTGTTCCTAACCTAATATATTAGCTAAAGAAAATTTTATACGAAAATCCCTTAAATTTTTATTTTTTTTAACTGTATTTTTCTGGAATTGTTTCTATTATGTAAGTTGTGTCCCTAAAAAGGACCGATTTAAAGGAGGAAGGTTTTTAATGCCCCCGTAAATGCTCGAAATGCTGACCATCACGCTCTATGCATTGCTGAAGCCTCTCATGACTAGACAAAACTGCCCCTAGCGGCCATTTCAGAAACTTGAAAGTATTTTCCAGGTTTTTGTATTGGCCGTTTTAGCCATAACTTTTTCTTGTGCAAGCCTCTACGATGGATAGTTTCCCAGATACAGTACCTCGCATTCTTAGTTGGCACCCTGTACTCTTTGGTCAGCGTTCTTTTCCTTATATTAAATGTGACCAGCGTATTAACTGTGCCTTTATCCTTTGTCCAAGTGGTGTTTTCTAAGCCAACCACACGTCCCCGCATTCACCTGCTTTCTACAGAAACTACTAGCTACCTTAAAAGAGGTCACGTCATACCTCATTTGGACATCTTTACCTTTGTGAACGTGACACCGGTAAAACGTTACTTTACCACTTTACATTCGGGACTAAACATAATACATAATACTCCTAACACTGTTTATCCCAAAATCTCAAAATGTTGTAGTCCAAACTGCTACCCCAGTATCATCTGCTAAACTTCATTTCACCAGTTTATTTATAGTTTCATCACAGAATAACTGTTAATTATGACTTCGTAATAAAGGGAAACAAATGTTACTCAGGAATTTGGAATAAAAAGTAGACTCGTCAAATATGCTTAAGCAATGGTAGTTAACACGAAATCACACATAAACGCGGGTCAACTCAAATATACAGGGTGGCCAAAGACGAAACAAGTTAGAGAATATGTACTACATTTTAAAAACATTTTTGATCGTACAGGTTGTTTCATGTTGTTGGAGTAAACTAAACTTATATTTTTTTAATGAAACATCCTGTATATTATTACATTTTTGGAAAGCCCATACAATACGCTTTCATTTGATACCACATTTTATCGTCTGTCTTCTTTGGTTTTAGAGATATTCAATTGTTTTTCGAAAAAATTATAGCACTTCGGTCGCCGCCACTGATTTGTTTTTGTTTATTTTAAAATGACAAAAAATTGTTGGTTGTCCTGTAGTATTTTGAAATGTCTTAGTTTTCAGATTTTTTTAATAATGTACGGAGCGTGTCAATGTTTGTAAAAACAACTTTTTTTTTAATTTTTTAAATGGCACCTCCATGATGTTCGTGTCATTCGATACTTTGTTTGATATTCATTTTTTTTTCATCAAGCATGTCATATCTAAAATTAATTATTTTCAATATATGTTCGTTTATTTGTGAAATTGCGATTGTAATACGAAAAGACTGAAAATAGAGGTATTAAGTTGTAGTTTCTTACTACAACAAATTTTGAAGTAAAAACAAGAGTTAATATAACAATTACAAATTGATTTAATGAATTATTTTAAATTTAACAGACTTTTTGAACAAAATTAATGCATAAAACACACTTGCTTCTAGGCAAATTTAAATCAGTCTTTAGTAAAATTTCTGAACTACTCAATTTGATTATGTTCAGAGCAATGATTTAATTTTTTACGTCTTTTTGTAAATGTAAACGTATACAAATGGTGATGGAATTGGAGTTTCATGCTAAAGATAAGTTAATATAACAACTACAAATTGACTGAATTAAATTAGTTTAAATTTAACATAATTTTTTGAACAACATTGGTGCATACTGTTACATAAGTCACTCTTCAGTTAAAGGCAATTTTTACATCAATCCTAATGAAATTTCTAAATTTAAATCAGTACTCAATCTGATTATGTTCAAATCAACTTTTCCATTTCCTACGTCTTTTTGTAAATTTAAATATGTTACTGATCAAATAATAAAAATTATTTGGCATTCATGTTTAAACTCGCAATTAAAAAAGTGCCATGACAATATTGCGTTGAAAAAACAAAAATTGTTTGTAACAATTGGTTCTACTCAGTTTAAACCCAATTCATTTTTTTAATTTATTCAAAGTGTCGAAAGTGACTTTAAATATTGAGGAAATGGTTTTAATGATTTTATTCTTGGAGAATGTCAAAAAATTGCCTGAAATGATGAAAACCAACTTACAGTTTTAGTTGCAATCCAGGAAAATATTAAATGCCCATAAATACCATGGATATCATATAGAACTTCATCAACAACCGATTTTGGTGGTCAACATGCCTGATCCAATGAGGATTTACAATGCTATACTACTGCATGTTATGTCTGTTCACTAAACCATTACTTTTGCAGGTAGCTTCGTTACTAAATAATATAGAATTGAGAAAATTAAGAACTTCTGTCATTTTTTGCAAAAACCAGTTGCAAAAATTAATTCTTCGTTCAAAATCTTGACCACATAGTTGTTGATGAAATTCTATACGATATCCATGGTATTTATGGGCATTTAATATTTTCTTGGATTGCAACTTGGTTTTCATCATTTGTCACTGCTGCATTCACTACTTTCCGTTTTTACACTATCTGTTTCTTCAAATCTTTGTAAAGGATCTTGAAACCCCTTAGATCGCAGCTTTTTTTCAGCATGAGGATATCTTGCTGCATAAATTCTACTGGCTAGTAAGCAATATTTTGGCATTCTCCAAGAATAAAAATCATTAAAA
This sequence comes from Vesta saturnalis, assembly GCA_036346205.1. Classification (NCBI taxonomy): domain Eukaryota; kingdom Metazoa; phylum Arthropoda; class Insecta; order Coleoptera; family Lampyridae; genus Vesta; species Vesta saturnalis. The sequence goes on along the minus strand of JARFJB010002176.1, from coordinate 296,517 downwards.
CCATTTCCTGAATATTTAGTCATTTTCAACACTTTGAATAAATTAAAACACAAATTAGGTTTAAACTGAATAGAACCAATTGTTACAAACAATTTTTGTTTTTTCAATGCAATATTGTCATGGCACTCTTGTTTTTTAATTGCGAGTTTAAACATTAATTCCAAATAATTTTTATTATTTGATCAGTAACCAATTTAAATTTACAAAAAGACGTAGAAAATGGAAAAGTTGATTTGAACATAATCAAATTGAGTACTTCAGAAATTTTACAAAGGACTGATTTAATTTTGCCCAGAAGCAAGACTGTTTTATGCATTAATTTTGTTCAAAAAAGTCTGTTAAATTTAAAATAATTCATCAAATCAATTAGTAACTGTTATATTAACTCTTGTTTTTACTTCAAAATTTTTTTTAGCAAGAAACTACAATCCCATGGCCAACTTTATACCTCTATTTTCAGTCTTTTTGTATTACAACCGCAATTTCACAAATAAACGAAAATATATTGAAAATAATTAATTTTAGGTATAAGACATGCTTGATGAAAACGAAAGAATATCAAACAAAGCATCGAATGACACGAACATCATGGGGGGCGCCATCTAAAAAAATAAAAAAAAAGTTGTTTGTACAAACAGTGACAGGCTTTGTACATCATTAAAAAAATCCGGAAATTAAGATATTTCGAAACATATTAAATATATAATATATATATATATATATATATATATATATATATATATATATATATATATATATATATATATATATATATATATATATATATATATATATATATATCTTCTACCCTCCTCGTTTGGCCACCCTGTATATTGATTGTAATGGGAATTGCCAAAAGTGGCATTAAAATAAGTGTGAGGTAAGATAACGAGATTTGTGCATTTTGATAAATAAGATAAAACGATAAAAGAGTTAAAAACCTAAAATGAAACAATTAGTTTTATTAGTTTAACAAACATTTACAATTCTGATATGTCTATGCTGCACATAATATAATATAATGGGCAAGAATTCAAATTTATGTACAAAAATGTAGAAACACGAAGGAATAATTTATTCAACGGTTTTAAATTAAGGTTACATTTTGGTATTGGCTTTAAACGTAAGAGGTTTGTGTACAAAATATTACTACGCGATTGTCGACAATATTTAAGCAAAGCAAAATATAGATGTGCCATGGTTTTTATCATTACTTCTTGCCCATAATATGACGCGTTGATCTCTTGTAGTTCTTTATTAAATGAATATCCACATGCATTTATATCAAAACAGTTTTAATTATATAAAAATGAATGCAGCTAATTGAAAGCTGTTTACATGTGAAATGTACTGTTTCTAACAATTAGTTCGTTTCTTTTTTCTTTTACAGAATTATAATATAACTATATAACAAAGTAGTATACCAAAAATCGAAACTTCTAAAAATTTACAATATGCACCACGTAGTGGTGGAAAAATGAAGTACACATATCACAAATGGAATTAAACGTGTAAAGTTTCTAACTCCATTAGTAGCAGCAGCGTCAGGGATCAAGTAATATCTAATAGCAAATGTTTTTCTTTAGGCATACATTTCCTTGTTCCCTAAAGCGAGCGTATAACAAAATTGCCATTATATTCTACAGAAAAGTAAAAGGTTTAAAGGTTCTATTTTAGTTATTAATACATTATTGGTGTATCTACTTTTCGGAAGAGATACAGATTATCTAACGTTAATGAATGCAAAGAAAGCATTTTGTGATCAATATTAACGTAAGTGTACAATATGAAAAAAGTTTTAACACTGTACATCGTATTCGCTTAAAGTAAGTAATTTAAATTGTAAATCACAGATAAAAATAAGCTTGGCCAATCACAATTCTTTTTGCATGCTTCAATACGTATTCTAAAATACCTGGATATTTTCTTTGTTTTGTATTTTTATAAATATAAAATCATAAGTATTGCTATGTTGCGATAATTATGAAAATATTATTTCCAGGTCTATCACAAACATGTTTTGAATTGACATTTTTAAAAATTAAAATTGATTTTTAGGACCCCACATATTTATAATACTGTGTTTTGTTTATAATGTTCAAGCATATCATTGCAATTATTTATTATTATTATTATAATCACTTGTGCATTTTATTTAATCACTTTAGCAGCTTCGTGGTGTGCAACTAGAACCGCAATTTAAAAATTCACATATTGCTCTGTAAATAATTTTTTTTCTTATTCGTTTAATTAAATTTAGAATATATAATAATATAACAATTAACAGTGTTTTTTAATGTAGGTAATTCGGAATTTTTCATTCGCCACTGAATTGGATTTTATTTATAAAAATTATATTAGCATCCAAAATATGATTTGTGCACACAATGGTTTTTTAAAGTTTCTTCTACTTTCGTTCCCAATCTATTGCTTTCTACGTTCTTCTTATTTTTCTGAAAAAATTAAAAAAAATTATTTATTTATTAACACAATATTAATATAACTATAAATTACTACATAGTGTGTTCGACATGCCGTTCATAACATTTTAAGACATACACAGAAAAATGATCTTTACGGTTTACAATCAGGAATGGCATGTAGAATCAGAAATAAAACTTGTCACGTGGTCGTGATTTTATCGATTATTGTCAGTTTGTTGTGAAATTATGAATTATTTATTAGTACCGGAATCATGCGATCATTTCTTTTTGGGAAGTCTTTAGATTGTAACGTTTTTTTTTTTGTCTTTTACGTATTTTGAAAATATTCGTAATTCTTACAAATGGTAGTCGCATTTAGAATCTTTATTCTGAAAACGAAATATAGGTTCTGGTTTGTTTATGGTAGATGGAAGTTTGAATTAAGATTTGGTTTACGTATTGGCACCGAGAGGCAGTAAAATCCCTTGTACTAAGTTGGTTGAGAATTAAGTAGTTTCTTTGTAAAAGAGTTGTTCGTATATTGTAAACTTTGTCAATCACAATAATCATTGTCGTTGAAATTGCCTCGTTGGAAAATTACTTATCATATTAAAATTGTTACTTTGTATTCAAATATAGCTTAGAAAGCATATATCGCAGTTTTTAACTTGTTTTAGGCGACAGGTTGGCGGGAGTTTTCGATAAAATTTTTGATCTTAAACAAAGAGATTTGCTTTTAGATCGATTACATTGATAGCACCTGCTTGATGCGAACTATTTTTTTCTGTTATGCAATATTCCCGTCGGATTTCGCGTTTAGTTTGTTTTGGAACGTATTAAACATTTTAATAATTTTTTTTATGATTGGTTAATTAAGAGGAAGGGAAATAAGAGTTCAATGTGGCGGTATGTGAGTCATGCACGAGTGGGACTCTTAGTGTAGACGCAGAGGCGTTAATAAGTTACCGTTACCACCACTGGTGAATTATCGCGGAATGGCGTTACCTTAAATCCGTGTTGAAAGAACTTCCGTGAGTAGGGGCAGTTTTCCCCAAGCAACCCTTTCAAGGGATTTTATTGTGTCGTTCAACTAATACGTGATTAATTTATCGTTAAGTGCACCTTGTCAAAAGGTGCTTGTCGAAGGTCCAGTAAGAAGATGTTGAGCGTTAATTCTAGTGCTTTCCCTGTTCTATGGAGTAGTTACCGCTTTTATCCGGAAGTAACCAAACGTCCGTTCCTAATTTCGAGACATACATACACACATGCTTAAGCTTTTTGTGTTGTTAATGAAAAATAATAAGTGTCATTCAGAACTAGGTCATTAGTAAAGTTAACCAGTAACGTGGAAATACAGACCGCAGTGTACCGCACAACCAATTGAGATATTAATCATCCGCGATTCAGACATTAAATCGACGCGCCGTTTCTCGAGGCGTCATACTGGGAGATTCGAGCGCAGTTACAACGTCGATCACATTGTCGAAGCCCCTGCAGGGTTCATCCTCTGGGTTTCCACCAGGTGGCTGTATAACGAAAGGGGGTAAATTAAAAGAGCCAATTGATGTAAAGGCCGATGAAATTTTAGGTAACCATTTCCGTTCATATTGTGTTGACTGTTTTTAATAAAGAATTGTGTGTTTTTGGTATGTGCTAACGGTTGAATACACTGTCCAGCAGGATCACTTCCTTTAATATTTTCCCATGTAAAGTTTAAGGCAACCGTATTCATCTGTGTTATAAACCAAATTTATATGAGTTTTTATTTGTTGTATTGACCATTTTGTACCGAAATTTGATGTGACGAATGCGTTAAAAAGGGGAACGCAGATTGTTTGTTATAACCATTTGTGATCTTGGCATACGAGTAATATTTACAGTAATTTAATAAAGTCAGACGTCGCAACTAGCTAGTATCATTGCATTTTAAGCAAACGAAGTAATTTAATTTGTGTGGACAACCAATGTAACGATTGCTTCGGTATGTCGGAGGTGGTTTATATATAATACATATCTATAGGTTAATGAACTTGTTGTTCTTTTAAAGTGAATCCTGTTGTGAACCCGTTTCTTGTACGGCACATTATTTACGCGCATTGTAAGTGTTTGTTTGGTTATATAGGTGAGATAACCGAATTAAAGTCAGTATTTTTTGTTTGTTTTGAGTAAAGTAATTACGTTCGAAAGGCCATCAACTAGGTATTTTAATTATATCGTGCATTAATGTTTTTTTATGACCTTGAGTATGTTTTTACAGCGAATTGATTGATATAATTTCAAGTGGTAGTAAAAATTGATTTAAGTGTTTTCTTTTCTTAGAATTATAATTTCATTGAAAGTCATATTTATTAAATAACGTAACGACAAAATTATTGTCTTTTAATCAGATTAGTGACGAATTTTACGGCACGTAATTATTTAAGATAAACGTGCGATACTGCATGTGATTACGTCCAAAGGTAAGCGAGTTATTTGGGTATTTAGACAAGCTATGAACCTTCGTAGCCAGGCATTTAAACCCCGATTGTGCAATTTCAAATACTCTGGCGCCCTTTCCGGATTTATCAACCCCAACCCCTACCGTGACTTATTTATTTATGTTATCCTACTGTGCGCAACATTAAGTAACACCTTACCTACCCTCTGCCACTGAGCAATCGAGCAAACCCCTAACTTTACCTGTTATCCTGTTCTACTGCCAGTTTATACCGTAACAAACTGACCATAGAAGTTGTGCAACGGGCTATATGAACACCTCATACCACGATTTTTATAAAGTATTTGTGGAAAAACATTTTTTGACATTCAGGTTAGGAAGCGTATCATTGTGGAGGGTGAGAATATATATTTTTACTCCCTCCCAAACAGGCTACGCCGTAATGGTCAATGTTCTGTATGTAATTGACAAGAGAAGGAAGCTATAAATCACATTACTTTGTGACGCCTCCTGTACTATACAACGGCACATTTTCGGTATAAACTTTTACGCACATTTATTGCCATCTTGAATTTTATTTATACTTTGTTAATTTTGCCAATTTAGAACAAGTATTTGGTTCTTTGACTTCTTGTTACTTTTTAGTGTAAAAATACGTATACTGTAATAACATCGATGCCAAACGTTTTTTGACAGCTACTGATAGTTTATTTTACTTTTACGATCGCCAATTTACCATTTATATTCATGGTCCCTTTTAGCATAATAAATTGCTCTTTCAGAAGAAAATTAGCGTTGTAAATTGTACCGTGATGTTGCGGTGTCAAGTGTTTTTGAATTTATATTTACTTGCATATTTGCCGTAATGCCGAAACATGCCAGGGAGCTGGTAGCTTCGTTAATACAAGGCTTTGAACAAGAACACAAGAACCAGATAATGACGGTTCTTCATTAAATTTTGTTTGAGAGGTAAATATGAAATTTTCTTTTAAAACAAATTCCATTAATACAGTAGTGAGCCGCAGCAGCGTAGAAATTAAATATTTCGACGGTGAGTAGAATTTCTCAAGCTGTCTAACAAAATAAAACGCTCGCTTCCCTGGAAAGCAAACGTTGCAGAAATAAACAATTAACGGACACAAATTCCTTAAATGCCACATCTATCCGTGAGGCAATATACGGGATGTATTCAAACAGTAAAATTTAAATTGTGTTAAAGCATTTACAACTGTTTATTTGTATTTTAAGAGGAGTATGTATCATTAACAACTATCCAAGCCAAACTCCAAGCCAGACAAATTTTTGAAGGTTGTAAAACGTCCATATATGTATTATTACAGGAGGTAGGTTTTAAATGGAAAAAAGGTGAACCACGCCGCGGTTTGAAGGAGTTACCCGAGAGTACCCGGAAGAGAATCCATTTAAAATAAATACAATTCGTTAAAGGAGAGCGGTTCCCACCAATTAATTTTCTTAGATGAAGCTTGGATTTTTCTAAATGGCACGATAGGAAGATCATGGCAAGATGATGATAAAAGCGTGTTAAAAACATTAAAACTGACAGCAGAAGGTGAGGGTTGTGGAAATGGATTCATTTCTGGTGCAGATCTCATATTTGCGCCAAGTACTCCATGGGAAAATGAATCGTGAAGATTTCTTACATTGGTTCGAAAATCAATTATTAATAAATGTATAAGAACCCAGTGTAATCGTCCTAGGCAATGCACGTTGCTAACAAAAATCCCAAACACCTTGAGGAATAAAGCGGATATTCAAGCTTGGTTACGTAATACCATACAATACTCAAAGCTAAACTTTTAGTCAAAGTGCCACTGTAAGTTTTTCCTGCAATAATTTTGTATTGTCTGTATGTCTTTAGAAATCAACTTGCGCAGCAGTATGGCCACATGGTTTTGCGATTACCTCCCTAGCATTGTATTTTCAACCCAATTGAGTTAATATGAGGCATCACAAAGAGTTATTATAATAATCACATTGGAAGAGATGGTAAAACTGTTGAAAACAGCTTCATCTTGTGGAGGGAAGCACTTCAAATAGTAACCGCTGAAATGTGGAAACGTTCTATTCATCACACAGAAAAAATAATATATCATTGGTATGAACAAGAAAACAATTATAAATTGCAGATATATCTCCCATCATTGTAAACTTGGGCGAAAACGATAGTAGTTCGAGTGATTGTGATTAAATATGTGGAATTACTCGTATCGTTGGACACATGTTTTGTAATTTGTAATTATTGTATATTGTAGTTATTCTGTTAATAGATTTTTATTTTTATCGGATGTTTCCTAATTTCAACATTATTGCAATTAACAGTAAAGGATAATTTGTTAATTGGTTCATTCCCTTAATGTTAGTTGATCAGCATCACACATGTGTTTTATTACATACTATCCTCGCCAAGAGTGTTTCCTGCTAGGTCATTAATTTATAAACCTAGCTATCCAATTTGTTTATACTGTCTTCTCATATAAAACAGTGAATTAAGTAAAGATGGTGAACATTCGTAGTACATTTGACGAAATTGACATACGGTATTGAATAATCAAATGTAGTAGAAAGAGTAAACCTATAAACGGAAATCAATTTGTTTGATTAATATAGTACCTACTACATAATCTCCATTTGTTTGTTTATCCTTTGACTGTTTCCTCATTTCCTACATTTACTTCTTTTAATCATCATTTATTACACACTTTAAAGAAAATAGGGGTCCCCTGATATTAGTATCTGCTGTCCAAGAAGTAAGTATGACATTAAGTGTTTATATCTTAATTTATTACAATCAAGAATTTACAGCGTGTGGCAAGCGCCTTGGGTATATCTGAGAAGACGGTAAGAAATATCAAGTCTCGAGCTGTATCTAATCCTGTTTTAAGAAGTCCGGGTAAAAACGATCACGCAAGCAAACAAAATCTGACGATGTACCTGAAACATCCAAAATGGGCATAAGGAATACGTTATACAATATATATGCACAAAGTGAATTATATTACATCACAATCTTTTACACATTTGTTTGACGTACTAATTTATTTACAGAAAAACATGTCACAGTTGTAATAAATACAGAAATTCGTAACTGTCACATATTAATAAGTGACAGAAGTATTGATCGTGCAATCCAGTCGCTAGGATTCAAATTCAAAGAAAACTCCAACTGTAGAGCTTTATTGGAAAAAAATTACATCACAGAAGTGCGAATTAAATTTCTTAAACTAAAATACAGCAAAGGTATAAACGGGAAGAAATATCGGACATCACAGTCTGATTATTAACATTGGAAACTATTCTGAAAGTTGTAGATAGTTACTCCGATTAGAAGTTTTACACTTTGACAACTAAATTTCTACAACCTACAATTAGTAATACAAGTGTGTTAGTTCGTATTTAATACAATTTCTATTAGTAATGTATTTCAATTATGTAAGTACAACATATTTTATGGTAAAATGTTTCTGAAGATGTTAATTCACACATTTCCCATATAATTTATTTTCAACAATAAATGTCATCTTCGGCCCATTTTATTTAGGCACGTAACTTAACATCCATTTTGTGTAATAATGTACCATCTTATTGTGAGCCATCATTCCTACTGAATGATACCCTTCAATCTATAAATTGAATTCTCTAATTATGAATTGTATAATTGTTTATCAGCAACTTACAACACAACCATTCTCCTGTTTTTATAATTCGGCTGCAATTATTAAATGTTTACATTTTGTTGAAATTTGCGTTGTTTGTAATAGGGCAGCAATGGGTTATAACCTACATAACCTGCAGGCTGCAAAAGATAACGTACCAAACATCTGTTAGATTTCAAGGATATTGTTTTTCAACCGTTATCATTGCGATAATCAACAATCTCTAATTTTTACAAAATAAATCACAATAAACAAGCAATTGTATTTTGGAATTCTGCAGCTTTAAATGCTGCCATTTCGGGGTATATTTTCTAATCAAAATTTATTATAAAGAAAATAATTTTGACTCATCTTTTTCATATTACACTCCTGGCGAGGATAATAGCTCGCAATACCTTAAAAAGGTTTGGCAAGGACGTGTAATAGTGACGTCATATAATTAATGATGTGCAACACTTTTAAAAATGATTAAACTATAGTTGGGATCCTTCTCGTTTGGTATGAAAAGCATAAAAAATAAACTTGGAAGTGTTATTGCCCAAATAGAGGGAGTCCGATGCATGAAATACGCATATTATTGTCAAGAAAGAAAGAGCACGTTATCTTACTCCCAAGTAAACATCGAAATTTGATTCTAAGAAGTCACAAGGCGTCACCTGCCTTTAAACCTGTACAGTAATAGTATCACGAACTAGCTTTGAAAGTTGTTTGCATAAGACAGGAATGTAAATCGTTCACTGGTACAAAATACATATTTACTCATACGTGATTGACAATCCACGTCAAACTGCGAAACTCACGCTGTTAACTCTCTCACCTTTAATGTGAGTCAACCTGTAAATTTACTAAAAAATCACTACTAAACTATGTAATATGCCAATTTTAACCAATTTTAATTCGAACCTTAAATCACAAATTGTTTGCATGGCAACATGCGATTTGTGTGCAAAGGGCATTGTCCTGCAAAAACAAAATATCTTTGAACAACTTTCTGCTTCCTCCTTGGCAATCCCAAAAAACTGAAGCAAGAACTTTTCGAGCAGATTTTTCACTACGAAACTTCTTAGGCCATGGAGAACCACAGTGTCTCTATTCCATTGATTGCTGCTTTGTTTCTGGGCTGTAGAAATGTACCCAAATTTGATCCCTAATAACAACACGACTTAAGAAGTTTGCATCTTTTTGAAACCAAGCACAGATCGAACGCAATGCTTCTACCCTTGCACGATTTTGGTCAACTTTCAGACATTTGGAGATCCATTTTGCATAAATTTTTCTTATGTCCAAATCAACGTGAACTATATGATGGACGCATTCATATGAAGTATTCAGTGCATCAGATATTCGGTTTAGCCTAATTCGATGGTCTGATACAATCATGTCATGAACTGCGTCGATATTTACGAGGGTAGACACAGAAACTGCCCTCTTTTGAAGCTTGCAATCCAATTTTTCACGGTCGCATACGAAGGACATTGATCGCCAAGGGTATTAAGCATATAGCCGTAAATCTGCTTATCTCTTAACCTCTTGAAATACAGATACTTGATGATGACTCGATACTCCAATTTTTCAGGTTTTACAATATCGGTCGACACGCTTTCTTTCAAATTTTATTGCGCAAATCTGGTTTGACTTTTTGACGTGAACCTTTACACTGCGACTTCTAGTAAGTTATTCTTCGTTGATATTTTAACGCAATATTTTCTTTATCCACGGAACCGGCCTAGGCTAACTAGATATTAATACAGTCTCGCATAATATAAATTACTTTGTAACAAAGATATAAAAAGTAACATTTCAAAGCAAATATCGTACTATATAATTCACTTAAACAGGTACATAATTAATCACTCGTCTTCACTAAATCTATCGTCACTGTCACTGCCACGTTTGTAATGAGCGGTTCAACTGTAATGTCAAGTATATTCTCTTTTTCTAAATAATCATTATCATTTGCAATTACATGATTGCAGTGCCTTTTCCATGTTTCTTGAGTAGCAAATGAATTTGCCGCTGATATTTCAGCATCGTCGAGTTTAAATATAGTATTATGTTTTACCACATCACCTTTCGCTATTCCCCAAATTTTTTTAATTGGATTTAAATCCGGATGATATGAAGGCAGTCGTAAAACTGTATGACCATGCTCTTCTAACAGTTGATCGAATTTGTAGGTAATATGCTGCTTTTATGGAGCTTGATTAACTAATAAAATTGGGGTTAGTACATACTGGACGAATGAGCTGTATTCTTAGCAGAAAGCCATTTCATCATTTCCGACTTTAAGGAATTGGATGTAGGGGCTTTATTTACTTGTACATTAATAAGACGCGTTATCAGCGACCACTACTGACGTGGAAGGTAAACCCGGTATTAATTCTTCTCGCAACCATTTTTCGTAATTTTCCATATCGTGGTAATCACCGCTCTTCGATCCTGATTTTAAAATAAGCAGGCAATTCGAAATGGTACCATATATCCACCAGCGTGAACAATGGTTAACCTCTTTCCTTTGGAAATTGGTGTGAATAATCCGGACGATGTTCAACCATTCCAAGACTTGGAAGTTGTATGTGCATCGTGAACGTAAGTTTCATTGAAGTACACGTATGTACTATATTCTACGTACGTGAGTGCCTTTGTAAATGTTGTAGAGATCGATATGTAAACATATTGCTTCATAATCAAATATTAATTACCTTCCATTATTATTATTAATATTGCCGCTGTAAAGTCTTATTAAGAGTGATTAAATAGTGTATACATTGAAATAGTAAAAAGCAGTACCCAAGCCTATGTACTTCTATAAAACGAGATCATAATCGGATTACGCTCAGTCTAAATGCTTTAAGACGACCCACTTAATCCCCTGCGCAACTAGAAATTTAGTCAGACAGAATGACATAAGCTCCAACTCTTCTTGTAAGTATTATACATAATTTGTGATAGCACGGTATATTTTTATCGCGACACGAATCTTAGAGCGTCATTTCAGTTTACATTGTGTTACAATGTACTTCGTGCGTTAGTTTACTCATCTAAGAGGGTATGTAATTATTATATTATATTACATTTTTGTACTAATTTATTATATTTAAAAGGGAAATTCCTCCCGTGCGTTAGGAAATTCGTGATCTCGTATGTTATGAAAATTTCGTACAGTTTGAAAACTGACTATTTATGGGTTGAATTCGTATTAAAAGAAGCGGGGCCGAAGTACATCACGTGTGTTATATGTTATATAAAGGGCGCAAAAGGTTGTTTTGAAAAAAAAATTTGAGTCTGACGAAACCTTTTGTTTTTAGTGTGTCAATCAATATTAAAGCACGAAACGTTGCCGCTCGCTGTTTAGAATGCCTGCCTTATGTAGTGAAATCAAATCTGGTTTGCTTACTTTCGGTCGTTGATACATTACATTTACCTTTAGATCACACATTATCGTAAAGAAATAAAGTTTTGTTAATGTAGTTCATAAATTTCAGTTATTAAATTAAACTATTCAGTTTCAATCGCAACTTTCATTTTAAAATAATTCTACGTAAAGATAGATTATATTTTATGTATCGATTAAGAATGACTATTGTAAAGCTTTGCGAAAAGTTTAAGTTTAGTTTTGTTAGGCTTTATGCTGAAGTTAATCAGTAAACATTATTTTAATTTATTGAATATACAAATAAATACGGCTATTGTGTTATTTAGTAAGTTATGGTATTTTAGAGTACAATTTTCTCGTTTATTTGAATTTTAATTGTATAAAAAAAAATTGGTGACGCCTGACAACCCACACATATCTGATTTACAGCTGTGGATATTATCTTGGGAATCCCTTACGACTTGCTGATAAAAAAGGAGCTCTCAATTTACAGTAAGTATTTTAGTTTACGGTCTCCAATTAGTTAAGCCGTGGTGCAAACTACCTATTTTATATGTTGATATTACTGTACCTTAATAATATTTTAAACTCTTATTCCAATGTAATTTAAAGTGTAGTCTTCAGCTGAATAGTTATATTTGCTTTTCAGAAAATACTAAAAATATTATTTGTACTAAAACAGAGCAAAAGAACATATTTTAAAAACATCTAGAATTGTACGTGGTGCGTCAAAAAAGATGATACAGGAAAAAAAATTCAGATATGGCACCATATATTTCATTTCATTTTTGAATTCTTCGGGTTTAATGACACGTTGTTATCATATGGCATGGAATCAAATTTCATAGTTTTGAGATATTTGCATTTGACGATGAAACCAGCAAGTTTCATGGTCTTGATAAAAGGGCAGTTTCTCTGCCATTTGAATAGTAAAAATTACCTATATTTGGAAAGAAAAGGTACTAATGCTATATTAACGTAGTTCGTGTTCAATATTGGCAATTTGTTATACAGGGTGATCATTACAATCTTCCAAATATGCATACCTTTGAAATTTCATGTTGGATATATATATATATATATATATATATATATATATATATATATATATATATATATATATAGAGGTGCGGCATTAGTGCGTCGAAGTACGATATATCCGTTATTAAAGTAGATATCGAAAAAGTTATTTACAAAAATTATAGGCAATTTCAAACTTCACATTATAACATTATTTTCGTATTTACAGGGTGTTACATATTACCAGGGTGAACCAAACATACTTTTTTTTAAATGGGACACCCTATATATTATTTCAAATTTAGATAAAGCTCATCTACCCTCTACTTCTAATATAGGGTTTCATTACGTTATACAGGACATTTAAAAATTTATGGTCAATTGTACACGAAAATCATTCTTATTTCAACGTCCTGTATACCCTAGAGAGAACAACCTAACAATAATTTTTTCCAGGCATAACTTTTTGACATTGGTACAGTGTTACGAGAAAGTGCTATTTCTTTATTATTACACCAATTGAATATAGAGCGAGCCAATACTCGAACACATGATTTTGTCAATTTTTTCAAATGAATCACCCTGTATATTATTTTAAAAAATGAAAATACACTTTATGTTCTTTCATTTTTATTAAGCATTCCCGATAGCTAAAATCGTTCATTTCTGAGATATTTTCAATTTAATAACAGAAATAGATTTTTTTAAAATGTCTATTATAATAAGTTAGCCGTGAATAAGCAAAAGTGTGACAAATTATTATAAAAAATTCATTATGCGTAACTTCAAGCATCACGTTAAATTCATTTTCCTCGTTAAGTATCGGTTTTTTCATAAACTATTGAACCGGTACGATTAAAACGATCTACTAACCTTTCCAACGTTATTTTCTCGGGTTATCTTCGCGCGGGATATCCCTCTTTGTAAATTCTTTGTGCTAATAAACAATTTTTCATACATTCTCCCAGTATCCATATCATGTCTGTTAATTTCCCAACAGTATTTAAGTGTTCACAATTTAATAAACACTACACAATCTCAAAGAAATTTTTTAAATGACAAACTACTGATTATTACTGAATAATATCTATCTATATTTGTTTACGGCTAACTTTTTATAACAGAAATTGTTAAAAAAAATCTCTTTCAGTTATTAAACTGAGAATATCATTCACATGTTATGTGGTACATGTTTGATTACTTTCATTAGTTGAAATATAAAAGCAAAATCGCAGAATAGGCTATCAAATCGGTGATAATTTTATCACCGCATGTTGACTGTCACATGATTTTAATGAATAAAATAGTTTCCTGTCAAAGTGACAAAAAGTTTCAAAGAAATAAATAATTGTATTAATTATCTTGCAACTGTAATATTTACTATCAAAGTGAGAGATCGTTTAAAAAATATACTTTCTATTAACGTTCATTATATTCTCTTACCAAATATTACACGTGTTATGATTAATAATCGGATGATACCCCTCGTTAAAACCTGTAGAAAATTGAACTTTCATAGGTTTTAACTGTCTCGCAATGTCAAAAAGTTATGCCTGGAAAAAAAAAGTGTTAGGTTGTTCTGTGTAGGGTATACAGGACGTTGAAATGAGAATGATTTTCGTGTACAATTGACCATAACTTTTGAAATACCCTGTATAACGTAATGAAACCCTATATTGGAAGTATGGGGGAGATGAGCTTAATCTAAATTTGAAATAATATATAGGGTGTCCCATAAAAAAAAGTATGTTTGGTTCACCCTAGTAACATGTAACACCCTGTAAATACGAAAATAATGTTATAATGTGAAGTTTGAAGTTGCCCATACTTTTTGTAAATAACTTTTTTTAATAACGGATATATCGTACTTCGACGCATTAATTATATATATATATATATATATATATATATATATACAGGGTGAACCGAATTTAATTTGCGTATACAGAGATATCGAAAACCGTAATAGATAGAGTATCGGTTAAATGAGAAATAAGTTTCGTAATTTGTTGGGTAGTACATGAGTATAAAGAAGTTTGTTTTTTTTCCGACTAGTTCCGGAGATATTCGACAAAATCCGAAAATGCTCATTTTCGTTTTGTAAGACTAGCGTTGTTATTATAACAGATATCAAAAAAATTAATCTAAACTTTTTTAAATAAAATTTACTACAACTTGCCATACCAAAATTTCAATACGACGTTTTGTCTTTTCAGGACCACCCTCAACAATATTTTTTAAATACGGACCTGGATTTTACTACAATTTTTGTAAGGTTCTTATAGCTTAATACAATGATATAAAATTCTTGACTATTCTACTACGTTTCGTCTGTGAAAATCATCATCTTCATGGTTTCTTACTGAAATGAATTAAATTTTTACTACATTTCTTTGTAGGTTTTGTATAATCTTAATACACTGCTATGGCATTCCTAACCATACACATTTCATCTATGATCATCATCTATAAGCCTTTAAATCAGTATTTATAAAAAAATAATGATAATCACAAAATTTAACAGTTCAGAACTTCCTCAACGAATACGAGATGCATTTCAAAAAAATTACACCCGAAATGGTGGATGCAGCGACATCAAACATGTCAAGGAGGATTGAACTATGTATTCAACAGAATGGATTTCATTTTGAGCAACTTTCATAGCTGGTTTTTAAAAATACTCTAATTTTATTTGCTACTGTTAGGTCAGTCTTAAATTATCACATTTGTTCATTATCATTAGATGTAAAAATAAACTGTTAAATTTTGTGATTATCATTATTTTTTTATAAATATTGATTTAAAGACTATTACAAAAGGCTTATAGATGATGATCATAGATGAAATGTGTATGGTTAGGAATGCCATAGCAGTGTATTAAGATTATACAAAACCTACAAAAAAATGTAGTAAAAAATTTAATTCATTTCAGTAAGAAACCATGAAGATGATAATTTTTCACAGACGAAACGTAGTAGAATAGTCAAGAATTTTATATCATTGTATTAAGCTATAAGAACCTTACAAAAAATTGTAGTAAAAAATCCAGGTCCGTATTTAAAAAAATATTGTTGAGGGTGGTCCTGAAAAGACAAAACGTCGTATTGAAATTTTTGGTATGGCAAGTTGTAGTAAATTTTATTTAAAAAAAAAAGTTTAGATTAATTTTTTTGATATCTGTTATAATAACAACGCTAGTCTTACAAAACGAAAATGAGCATTTTCGGATTTTATCGAATATCTCCGAACTAGTCGGAAAACCAAACTTCTTTATACTAATGTACTACCCAACAAATTACGAAACTTATTTCTCATTTAACCGATACTCCATCTATTACGGTTTTCGATATCTCTGTATACGCAAATTAAATTCGGTTCACCCTGTATATATATATATATATATATATATATATAATGTCTTAAATGTTCAAACATACTGCTGTCTTTTTGAATACTTTTCAGCAAGCTTGTCATCATGTCACGTCTTCTCTGTTGGTCGGTTTACTAGCATATAGCTGGATTTTTATGAATCCTCAGAAGAAAAAGTCTAACGTTGTTAAATCGCATGACCTCGACGACCACCAAATAAAGCCTCCACGTCCCATCCGTTTACCAGGGTATTGCTCGTCTAAGGACTTCCGGGCCTTACGATAAAAATGCGAAGATGCGCCATCTTGCTGAAGTTACATTGAGATCGAGTTTCTCTGACATTACAGAAACCGTTAACAGTGGACAATGGAAACTTGACTACGTAACTTGTTTGAGCGAACCCAGAATTTTTTTCACCTTCGCCTAACACACAGATTATGAAGAAAAATACCACGATTAATATTATCCGTTTTACTTTGACACATGAATTTTATTACTTGTTTGTACCATTGGAATCCAATTTCTCTCACATTACAGAAACCGTTAACGGTGGACAATCGACGTTCAGGAAACTTGATTACGTAAATTCTTTGAGCGAACCCAGAATTTTTTTCACCTTCGCCTAACACATAGATTATGCAGAAAAATACCACGATTAATAAATAATTCATCACAATTATTATTATGCGTTTTATTTTGACACATCAATTTTATTACTTGTTTTTCATGGCAACCACGATTCATACTGTGGTACGAATACGCAACTGTTCGGAAAAATAGAAATCGTTGGATAACTATTGTAGATAGGATGTATACCAAAAATGAAAGATGTTTCAATCCTTAATAAAACGAAATAAGAATATACGGGGAGTGCGATTTAAAGAAATTGGAATTCTTTCATTCAAAGCTATGCGAATTTGGAAGAAATAATGAACACTCTGAATAGCAAATTACCAATATTTAGTAGGGACTGAGTTAATATAGTAGTATCTCAAAAATTATAAAATTTCAACCCATGCTCTATATAACAAAAAAATGTTTGTTTAACACGAAGAATTGAAAAATGAAATTTAATATAGGATAATTAAAAATTATTATTAATTTAGTAAATACATAAATAAAAAGTTTACCTTGAGTTTCAATTATAATAATTAAATATAGGGTATTCTATTTGAAAAAATATTTTCTTCCTGTATCACTTTTTGACGCTCCCTGTATAATTCCAAATATTTCTAGACATGCTCATTTGCTATCTATAATTTATGTGCGATATGATTTAAACAAAAATCTACTTTAGGTACTCTATCGTTAGGACACAATGTACTCGTACATTGAAATGAAAATTTAATGTAGTATCTAAACATATAAACATTCACGGTCGAAGCCAGGTAATTCTCCAAGATCTACAAGACCCCTTCAATTATCATGAAAAATGAACGAATGCTGTGGAGTTAATGATAGGATGAAAAAAAAGAGGATTGTCTCAATACCCGCGTTTACTTTGATCGATTTTGATCCTATTCTTGGATGCGGCACATTGTCCCTGATTTGGGCTAGAAAGCAGAGAAGCAGACCACTGCCGGGTTGCGCTGCTGGCCACACTTCTTTCAAGTTTTAGTACCCTGTAGTCCCTGATAACGCAAGTGTGTGCGGACAGTAGCGCTCTTTCGTAGATGGAGCCAAAGTGGAGAAGTTTTCTGACTTTCGGTATCCCCATCCGCTATCGCGCTGTACGTTTTTTTATTTCTGTGAAGACTTTTAGGAAAAAAGTTATTGTTATTAATTAAAACTAGCCTTTCCTCCGCAAAATTTTTCGACAAAAATTAAATTTAATGATGATAATAAAACGCATAATAAATTAAATATGTAAAAGGACAACAATATTAATGTCGGCGGCTAGACTTTTTCAAAAAAATTAAAACCCTAAAATAAAATTCTGGCTCCGTTATTTCTTTGTATGCAAAATTACCTTAACATCAAAAAAAAAATCAACGAAATCCGTCAAGGGGTTGTCTCGTAATCTGCGTGAACGAAATGACCGCAAGCATAATTCTCTATAAATTAACCCAAACCTTTTTGGAGCGAATATCAAATAGTGCGTCATCTAACGCTCATGTAATATGGAATTGTATAGTTGCTTTGATATTTTTTTATATTATCTAGTGTTACACAGTTTTTTTATTAATCCTCCAACGAACTACAACCACTCTTAAATTGATTGAACCAACCATACATAATGGTCTCGTCAACAAAGGTCGAAGTAGATTCATCGATGCACCGTCTGCTACAATTCACGTTATCTAATTAAAGAAAATTACAATCGATGTGCAGCAATTTTCCAATATAACTGGCAATGCCACTTTTAGTAAAGTAGTAGTGCAGAGAGCAACACTTCAAATAATCCTACTACAACAATTTCGTTTAGGATAACAACTTTATTTTTAAGCAGTACTAGTAAGGTCATATTCGCACAAGCGAAAAATATGTAGCGACACAAGGAAGGTTGCTACTAGACGGTTCAATACCAATTTTTCCCCAAACTCTATTTCATAAAAAATGTAACCTATCACGATGGGAGTGCATTTTCTCAAATATACTGCTTATACCAAGATATAGAGGGTCTCTTATTATGTATAATCCTTATTCAAAATCATCGGTTCCGTTTTTAATTAGAATGCGATAAACTCTTATGTACTTGACACAAACTCCCATTAACCT
>JARFJB010002176.1:260000-275000 GCA_036346205.1 Vesta saturnalis | reverse complement strand
ACAGATTACAGCTTGCAAATAATGTAACAAATGCATTTATATTAGTGTGACAATTGGAAATTTGCTACAATCGTATTTCGCGAAAAGCTTTAAATTAGTGAATTAAAATGTTTAGGTGCGTTTTTCTTAAAAACGGTACATCTTTTTTATATAAAATTAGTTTCTCGATCATGAAGTTTACCCGCAGAAACGAGAGTGTTGGTCATAAGAAGAATATGATAGAAACATACGAAAAAAAATCTGTCGACAGCACCCTTTACAATATGCAGTATGGCTGTAACTTTCCAGGACGCATATTTGTACTAAAGCATGTTTGTTTTAATCGATCCCATTTAACCCAAGGAAGGTGTGTCCCTATACTTTTGGAATACCCTGAATGAACATATATATATATATATATATATATATATATTGAATTCAACAGAATATATAATACATTTGAGCAAGCACTGCGTCAGCAATACATATTTTATATACAACGGACAGAAATACAAATAAAAACACGGAGCACCCATGGAATCATCACTATCACCAGTAATTGCGAACCTATACATGGAGGAATTTGAATAAGAAGTATTAAGTACGAACACGTATAAAACAAAACTGGTCGAGATATGTAGATGGCACCTTCGTCATATGGAACCATGGCAGAGAAAATTTGTACGGATTCCTGGAACGTCTAAACAAAAAGAATAAGAGCGTACAATTCACAATGTCGCTTGAAAAGGATAAACAACTTCCATTTCTGGGTGTGTTAGTAAAAAAGAAAAACGAACAGTTTTGAAAACGTTAATACACTGCTCCAAAACGTTAACGGGCCAGGACCACAGGCAAGCGGAATTAAACCAATTAAGCAGGACTCTATCACAAAATGGATACACGGAAAGAGATATAAAACGAGAAATAAATTTAAAAAAACAGATAACACAAATGAACCAGAAGAGGAAGAAACAGTCAGAACATTCCTGCCATACATAAATTGAACTACCGACAGGATCAGCGAGTTACTGTGGAAGCATAATATAAAAACCATATTTAAACCAGCGAAACAATGCTCAGAAGTCCTAAAGACAAAATCTAGAAGGACAACGAGAATACCGAATTGCATGTGGCGGATGTTCTTCGGTATATATAGAACAAACCAATGGAAAGATTAATGCAAGGAGAGAAGAACATATAAATGCGATCAAAAAAGGCCAAACTACTTCATCGCTAGCACAATATGAAAAAACATCAGGCCACAAAATGTATGTTGAAAATACTACAATGCTAGCCAACATCGGACACTACCAATCTCGGACCATTAGAGAAACTATTGATACAGAAAAACACATTGACACGCTGAACATCAGAGATGATGGATTACTGTTACCAGCAACGTGGAAACCAACTCTAATCAATAAACACATAAAAATAACATAGCCAAATACGACGACATACAAAGCAAAAAAGAAAGAAAACAATAGAAGGGAAAGTGGAGAATGTGAAAGTGCAAGTGCACTAAAAGGACCAATCACACTAAGGTAAGCATATAAAACGTAACCTCTACCAGAACAAATCAGTTCTATACGAATACCGCGAAGCAGTAGCCGATAGTTAAACGTATCATGAAGATGGTAAGTGGGATCTTGGCGAAACGTCTAGCTAACAGTCTTGTTGAGATTACTACATCAACACCAACGAGGACCAGTACCCGGAACATCTCTCTCTCTCTCTCTCTCTCTCTCTCTCTCTCTCTCTCTCTCTCGCATGCACACAGGAATGTTCACGATTTAATTGGCCTTTTTGACAAAGGCGAAATATTTATCTTCATCAAAGACATCTGCAGGAGAAATTTAAAGTTTATCTGAAGTTATTAGCATTGCAGTTCGGCACTTATACAAACGAACATAACTATGATCATCTACATCTACTTGATAATTTTAGAATAATGAGCGTAACGGCATGATTTCAAAATCGATCACATTCCATGAAAGTAATACATTATATAACGAGCTCGAAAACGTTTCTTTTGTATAGTAGCTTTAGTAGTAATGGATCAGCTTTATCTTGAGGCAGAGATAAGGCCTTTGTAGATTGCAGATGCCAACAGAATTTATTAAGTTGTGAGCGTATTTGAAAAACAAAATTTAAGAAATGTTTAATTTTAGTTTTGAACTAGACTGTAGATTTCATCAAGACTACAAGAGGTCTTGGGAAAAATAAGAAAAAAGTACGCCATGGTACGAAAAAGCATATAATACATTCCAAGAATGGTTCCTTAATAAGCGTCCGAGCCTATCTTCGTGACGCACTTTGGGGAAAATGCAAAAACTAAAGTACTGTTTGCTCGGTGTTTTACGTATTCGATGCTTTGACGTTACCTACTTTCGAGTAGATTACAAATATATATTTCATTGCCCTCTACTGATGACCAATTTTAACAAAATAACGCCAAACTAATAGATTTCAAGGTCGTTAATATTTTTTTGTTCCCTTTGTTTCAGGTTACGTTTATCATTGGTGTATCAAGTGGATGTTGACAAGTTGCACAAATTAAAAAATGATATTAGAGAATAAAACTGCTAATCAAATTCACTAAAGATGTTGTTGACTGTGACCTACTAGGGTTACCTTATGCAAATAATATTAAGGGGCGCAAAATTTGGGATTAGACAAAACAGATTTGAACAAGTTCGAATCTTTTATCAGGTAATCACGAATACGAACACTGACCTATAACCTCAATTTCTGGGTAATAGGTCATGCCTTAAAGTCAATGAAGTATATATTTGAAATCTCCAAAATGGAAGGTTCATACCCTTCATTGGTAGGTTATTGTTTATCGAAAATAGATTTTATCAAGTCGCACTGCTTATCACATACTCAAGAGCAGAGATATTGACCTTTGACCTTAATTTGAAAAGAATATGTCAAGTGTTTAGGTCAGTGGAATGTACATTTGAAATTTTCCCGAAAAATATCGCCGAATGACACCCGTACTGCCATAGGTAGGTTGTTCAATGAAAATTTTTTTAAGTTTCAGTTTTGACTCAGTGAGGTTACTCGAGCGACGACAAAATAGGACGTGCACATCTTTAATTGGTATGTTATCAACTATGGAAAACAGATTTGAACAAAACTTAAGTTGTTTTCTGTATCCTTCCAGCTAGAAAAGCTGTACTGTTAGTGATGGGCGGATTATGAGGTTGCCAATATGATTTTCAGTGACTCAACCAACGTGTAGAAGTTTTAGTAGAATAATAAAATCAGTCGATCCCTCTAAAATTGATCAGGAATAAAAAACAGTCAAACGGGACTAACAATTTTTGTCGCAATGCATAATATTTAGCTTTTTGTTAACATAAAAGTTATCACTTACGATAGTATTATAGAATTTAATCTTTTTAGTGTTTAATGCATTTTCATCCTGGTGAAAAATGCATAGTTCGGAAAGCGTCAATTTTGAAACTTTCTAAATGTTAGAATAACGTCTTTACTAATATGTGAATTGTCAATAAAACAAAAAGCAGTCATAGATCAATGTCACGATTGTCACGTCTGGATATTGTTCAGGTGGCACGTACTTTAAGTGTTTAGTTTATTTTCTTTCATATAGATAAAACATGTTTGGTTGGTCCAACAGGTTTTCCTTTGTAATGTAAAATAAGTTTAAAGACTTTCTTTAGGATTCTAGTGCACATCCTATGGTAGGAAACTTGTCCAATCAATCAGATTCTATACAGTCATCAGTAACAGTTTATAAAGCAATTAAAAAATGAGAGATCTATAGATCTCATATTTATCTACTATTAAACACAACGGGAACATTGGTTAAGACTATAAAATAATTTGTAATATCGTAATAATGTTGTAAGAGTTACCTGTAATTGCTACGAGGACGGATCAGGCCCTTTAGGAAGATAATTAGCTTGTCGTGGAGTAGAAACAATAACTGGAGTTGGTGTATGCAAAAGTAGTCTAGTTTCTTCAGTAGGAGAATGATCCATAGGCGGCGGTGGTGGACAAATGTATAAAGGTAAATCACGTACACTACCACTACACTCTTTAAGTTTATTATCTATCACATAGTCATTTTGTCTATCGTTTGTTAGTATGTCATCAAGTAGAAATAAAGGTGATTTTAAAGTTCTATTTTTATCCAAGTCTGTTTGACTAGATAAAGGAAGAGATCTTGTAAGTATTTTATGAGGTCGATGTTTAACAGGTGGTGACGATAAACGTTTACTTGGAGATGAATATTCACTCCCCGAACCAACATCTATACCCGATGTACTGTCCGAGATTAAACGTTCACTTTCTGGGTCACCATTTTTATGCGAACTTCCATCTGATTTCTTTAAAATCGATTTGGAACGTCGATGATGCTCCATTGGTGAACTGGTACGGCTGTCCATGGAATCTACGGATAGGGAAGATTTGCTGCCACCATTTTTTCCTACAGATTTTTTAAATAATACGTTCTAAAATTATAACCATCAAATAATCACCTGATCTTGACCCGCTAAGTGCATGGAGACCAAACAGATGCTGATTGAATATTCTAGTTGCTGATGCAAAACCTTTGTTGGCCATAAAAGATTTCTTTGAGTTACGTTTACCTTCTAAACTTTCTTGTGACTCACGTTCAAATGTATTGCCGAATCTAGTCCTCTGCCGGTTAGCCTAAAATATATTAGTTAGAAGATTTTTGAACAAGTAAATATACATACCGGTTGAAAACGTGTTTTTCTATGCTTTGGTTGAGGTGAATCGTTTAAACTAACACGGCTACCCCGGTCTATTCCACCGAAGCCTGCATAACATTCTTCAATCGGTGTAGTTCCCAAGCTTCTTAATCCAGTATCACCAGACGCAGACTTTTTCACTGCTGATATTAGGCTTATTCCTGATGGGGGTGCTGTCGGACTGTTATCTACGCTTTTATCTAAAGGATTAACGTATAAGTTACTATCAATTGCACATGATGGATCAGCTATATTTGAGGTTAAATCTCCTTGAGAATGGTAAGGATGTGTATTGCAACTAGCAAATGTGTCTGAGCTATCCATACTACCCATATCTGCGTTACTGATGTTATTTTGAAATGTAGGTTTTGTACCAAGGTCGAAATCTCCAAAAGGAT
Organism: Vesta saturnalis; assembly: GCA_036346205.1. Lineage (NCBI taxonomy): Eukaryota > Metazoa > Arthropoda > Insecta > Coleoptera > Lampyridae > Vesta > Vesta saturnalis. The sequence goes on along the minus strand of JARFJB010002176.1, from coordinate 269,875 downwards.
TTAAAAAGTCGCCCATTCGATTTCTTATCGTTTTCATTTCCAAACAAACTGGATTTCGGAAGTCACTCGTTCCAAAAGGCATCAGGTTTTCTGCATCGACGAATTCTTTATAATCCTAAACGGAAATGTTTATTAGAATGTTTAAATTTTGTGGAGATTATTCGCTGTAATGTTATTGGAAGATTGTTACCCCTTTTTTATCAAACAAGTTTCAATACACATAACCTCTATACATTAACTTAAGAAATTCTATACTACAACAGTGCATGGACGAGGCATTAATATTTAAGAGTAACTACGTGCACATGTGTTTAGATTCAAGCTTGCGTGCAAAATTTAAATGACTTCTACAAACCTTTGCGATAAATTTTTCATGTTATGTGTAGATGTACTTATTGTTTTTCATTACAGATTTATTTCATTTATGAGTGTTTGCTCGTGTAAAAAAATGCTTAAATAATAGTAAGAACCAATAGACATTTACAAAAACAAGGCAACGGTTTATTTAAAGCTAATTTAGGACGCGTTTTTAAAGTTAAACTCGAAATTTAATGTACACAAACTCGCTTAAACCCCGAAATGTAACTCCTGATGGAAAACTCACCTGACATTAACGCTTTGAAAGTTGAAATGGCAATGGAAACGCTACTAGACATTTTTGGCACGAAGCGGAATACATTCACCTCGGCATCTTCCATCTTTACAATCCTGTAACGCAGTACTACTCAAATATGTTTGATTGCTGAGTATGTTTTTAATCCTGCAGGAGCTTTGTTTAGCTCGTTTATTTGAAAATAATGTTAGACACAACACGAATGAAAACAATGAAAGAAAAACAAACAACATAATCATATACAGGTAAAACTTAAAAAGATGCTTGAAATAAGTAAACACTTAAAATTACAATCAAATGTATGTATTGTTTGTGCTTATTTGTGCTTTAGTTAGAAATGTAGCAAACTGGGTAGTTTTACATATACATGTTTTAAAAAATATTTATTGGACTTGATAATGTTATCAAAAACATAAATATGCAAATTTAATTTTAAAATAAAAAGCAATAAATTTGATGAAAATAGTGCTGGTATTGATTTGTTTTCCAAAATGAATTTATTATAGATGACCTGGGTCAGTAATAAATATCAATAAAGCTCAAATGAAAATTTAGCTGTTCCCTTATAATAAAAATTGTTTCAAACTTTATCAACATATAAATTAAATTAAAAGCACAGATACAGTTTAAATAGCCCCTTTATGGGTGTATGATAATAAATGTTTCAATTATTCGCGTTTTTATGAGAGATAATTTTCATATTTGATATAAATAATTATTTTTACATTCATTCAAAAAACGTAACACTTCTTGCATTACTTTTAGGGTAAAAAGTGATTGTTTATTGCACTAGTGCAATAAAAATTTGAATGCACGCTGCACATGCATACTAACTTGATTTACACGGTACAACCACAATAGTTATTTTCGTAACTTGTGCGCTGTTTACACATTTATTTTTTAGCCAAGGCGTAGCCGAGAGATAAAATAGAAGGCCGAGCACCAAAAATTTGACAGCGCACGTGTTGCGAACAAAATTCATTGTAATCGTTTACATAAAATTAGAAAAAAAAATAAATTTTGAAAAATTAAATACATAAACAAAAAAGTTTATGTATTTGGTTATATACCTATTTTTTAACGCTTTTATTCAACTCACTTTGTTTGTCCGGTTCAAATCTTGTAATTGAATTTTCAACAACTTCCTGATCGACGATTGAGCTGAAATTTGGCATACATGCGTATTCTTGATGATAATACACGAATATGTGTTTTTTGGTTTGACTTTTGCGGCCTTGAAATTTTTGACTTAAGATTTTCGCATAATACCATGCACAAAAATATGCGACAAGTTGAGTTTCAAGGTCAGGGGGCTGCATTGCGCCAAATTTGACCAAATATGGTCGAAATTTTTTTTTATAAAGCTAGGGCCTTGAAATTCAGGACTAAGCTTTTAGGATAAGACCATGCACAAGAATTTACGATAAGTTAAGTTCAAGATCAGGGAGCTGCGCCCGGGGGGCTCAAAGTACTATATTCGGTAAAAAAATCAGCTATTTTACGATCCCCGGTTGAGCTGAATTTCGGCATACATGTGTATATGGGCCAAGTAAGTTCGAAATTTTTGCTTATAAAAGTTTCTTTCTTTGTTGGAACTTACAGCCAAGCGACTAAAAAGTAGAACATAAAAATAAATAAAAAAAAACATTTTTAAAAAACGCTTTTATTTCCAAATGTACTACAAAGAATAAAATAATTTTTTTATCTACCCAGTAACATCAAAAATTTTTGTAACTAAAAATAAAAGTGTGTGGCATACATGATATCTTAACACTTATAACAAAGCCTATCAACACCTACATTCAAACAATGAAGTGCAAAGCACTACAAAGAGCGCCCCACACTTTTATTTTTAGTCACAAAACTTTTTGATGTTACTGGGTAGATAAAAAAATTATTTTATTCTTTTTAGTACATTTGGAAATAAAAGCGTTTTTTAAAAATGTTTTTTTTTTACTTATTTTTATTTGTTTATGTATTAAAAGTAACGATTACAAAAATGTGCAAAAGTATTTTCTGCCCCATCTTATCTTGCATTCGAGCAGGCTATGATATTTTTTGTCAATTTGACGCCGTCTGGTAAAAAGTAACCGAAGAATACGTATGTATGTTTTTGCTTGTATAAATGACACAATATTGTACAATGGAAAATTGTCTGTGTGCTCAAGTACAAATTTTATAGGAAAGATCGCGCATATGTTGAATCTAAATCTGAATGTTATTGGAGTCAGTATGGATGCGTAATTTGGATGTTTCGAAGAACTATTAAGTTTATGTGTAAAAATTTCAAGATGAATGATAGATTGGTCCCAAGCGGTGCGTTAGTGCCGTTTCCTGCTTTGGTGCGCCGCAAAGACGGATTAGAAACTCCTCTGGGATAGATTGTTTTGTTTTGAGCGTGATAAATATGGTCGAAATTTTTATTTATAAAGCTAGGGCCTTGAAATTCAGGATAAAATTTAGGATAAGACCATGTACAAAAATTTACGATAAGTTAAGTTCAAGATCAGGGGGCTGCGCCCGGGGGGCTCAAAGTACTGTATTCGGTAAAAAAAAGTCAGCTATTTTCCGATCCCCGGTTGAGCTGAATTTCGGCATACATGTGTATATGGGCCAAGTAAGTTCGAAATTTTTGTTTATAAAAGTTTCTTTCTTTGTTGGAACTTACAGCCAAACGACTAAAAAGTAGAATATAAAAATAAATAAAAAAAAACGCTTTTATTTCCAAATATACTACAAAGAATAAAATAATTTTTTTATATACCTAGTAACATCAAAAATGTTGGTAACTAAAAATAAAAGTGTGGGGCATACATGATATCTTACACTTATAACAAAGCCTATCAACACCTACATTCAAACAGTGAAGTGCAAGACACTACAAAGAGCGCCCCACACTTTTATTTTTAGTCACAACAATTTTTGATGCTACTGGGTAGATAAAAAAATTATTTTATTATTTTTAGTGCATTTGGAAATAAAAGAGTTTTTTAAAAATGTTTTTTTTATTTATCTTTATTTGTTTATGTGTTAAAAGTAACGATTATAAAAATGTACAAAAGTATTCTTTGTCCCATCTTATTTTGCATTTGCGCAGGCCATGATATTTTTTTTCTGTAGTGGTAATCCCATTTGTCAAAATCAGAAGTAAATTTGACGCCGTCTTGTAAAAAGTAACCGAAGAATACGTATGTATGTTTTTGTTTGTATAAATGACACAATATTGTACAATGGAAAATTTTATGTGTGCTCAAGTATAAATTTTACAGGAAAGATCGCGCATATGTTGAATCTAAATCTGAATGTTATTGGAGTCAGTATGGATGCGTAATTTGGATGTTTCGAAGAATTATTAAGTTTATGTGTAAAAATTTCAAGATGAATGATAGATTGGTCCCAAGCGGTGCGTTAGTGCCGTTTTCTGCTTTGGTGCGCCGCAAAGACGCATTAGAAACTCCTCTGGGATAGATTGTTTTGTTTTGAGCGTGATAAATATGGTCGAAATTTTTATTTATAAAGCTACTAGGGCCTTGAAATTCAGGACTTAAGCTTTTAGGATAAGACCATGCACAAAAATTTACGATAAATTAAGTTCAAGATCAGGGGACTGCGCCCGGGGGGCTCAAAGTACTGTATTCGGTAAAAAAAATCAGCTATTTTCCGATCCCCGGTTGAGCTGAATTTCGGTGTACATGTGTATATGGGCTAAGTAAGTTCGAAATTTTTGTTTATAAAACTAGGGTCTTGAAGAATTGAGTTTCTTTCTTTGTTGAAACTTACAGCCAAGCGACTAAAAAGTAGAACATAAAAATAAATACAAAAAAAAACATTTTTAAAAAACGCTTTTATTTCCAAATGTAAAATAATTTTTTTATCTACCCAGTAACATCAACAATTTTTGTGACTAAAAATAAAAGTGTGGGGCATACGTGATATATTACACTTATAACAAAGCCTATCAACACCTACACTCAAACAATGAAGTGCAAGGCACTACAAAGAGTGCTCCACACTTTTATTTTTAGTCAAACAAATTTTTGCTGTTACTGGGTAGATAAAAAGATTATTTTATTCTTTTTAGTACATTTGGAAATAAAAGCGTTTTTTTTTACTTATTTTTATTTGTTTATGTATTAAAAGTAACGATTACAAAAATGTACAAAAGTATTCTCTGTCCCATCTTATTTTGCATTTGAGCAGGCCATGATATTTTTTTTTCTGTAGTGGTAATCCCATTTGTCAAAATGAGAAGTCAATTTGACGCCGTCTTGTAATAAGTAATCGAAGAATACGTATGTATGTTTTTGCTTGTATAAATGACACAATATTGTACTGGGTGGCCAACTAAGAATGCGAGGTACTGTATCTGGGAAACTATACATTGTAGAGGCTTGCGCAAAAAAAAAGTTATTACTAAAACGGTCAATACAAAAACCTGGAAAATATTCTCAAGTTTCTGAAATGGCCGCTAGGGGGCGTAACTGCAATCTTGAATTTAAAAAAGTGATGTTTCTGTGAATTCTGCTATATTAACCTAATAAAAAAACAACTGATCTTTGAAGTCAAGGATAATCTGAACTTTTTTTGTTTGGCACTTTTGACGTGTCTATAAAAATAAAGTGGTGCGGGGTATTCAAAGGTTTCCTTAAATCACCCCCCGTATATTCGAAACGGCTAATCCGATTTTAACAAACTTGGGCGCGTTGAAAAGAGCTTTTCTTGGGCTACAAATGTTAAAATAATTGAAGTTATGTTAGTTTCACATGTCGTCGCAAAAGGGCTTTGCTCGACATTCCGACAGAAACGGTTAATTTTCGCAAAAAAATTAAATGCATTGGTATGACTTTTTTTCATCAGGAAGATTTTGATCGAAGGTTAGACTATTGCCATTAGATGTTAGGCATGATACGCGAAAATAGAAAATTTTTATTTCAAATTATTGGGACCGATGAAGCCACCTTCAGTAGTGACGGGAGAGTCAATCTGCACAGTATGCATTATTGGTCTGCAGAGAATCCCCATTGGTTGCGTGAAGTTCAGCGCTAAGGACGTTGGAGTTTAAATGTATGGTGTGGCATACTGGGAGGCAGAATTATTGGGCCATATTTTTTCGAGCAACCCCTAAATGACAATGTATTTCTTGACTTTTTGGCCAATCAATTACCGTTGTTGTTGGAAGATGTGCCTCTGGAAGCAAGGCAAAAATTGTTTTTGCAGTTGGATGGTTGCCCAGCACATTTTGCTATTAATGTGCGAGAGCATATTAATGCAGTATTTCAACAGCGGTGGATTGGAAGAGGAAGTCTGTTTCCATGGCCTCCGCGATCGCCAGACTTAACTTGCCTCGATTTTTATTTATTAAAGGACATCGTGTTTCGGACTCAACCTACTACTAGAGAAGATATGAAAAAGCGGATTCGTAACGCAATACGTAACATACGGAGAGCCGAAATTGAAGCTGCAGTTTTGTCTAGTCATGAGAGGCTTCAGTAATGCATAGAGCGTGATGGTCAGAATTTCGAGCTTTTACGGGGGCATTAAAAACCTTCCTCCTTTAAATCGGTCCTTTTTAGGGCCACAACTTACATAATAGAAACAATTCCAGAAAAATATAGTTAAAAAAAAAAAAATTTAAGGGATTTTCGTATAAAGCTTCCTTTGGCCGATATTTTAGGTTAGGAACAAGATATCGAGATGCGGTTTTTGCGAGCTTATTTAGACATCATTTAGCTACTTGTTTAAGTACAAATTGTATAGGAAAGATCGCGCACATGTTGAATCAAAATGTGAATGTTATTGGAGTCAGTATGGATGCGTAATTTGGACGTTTCGAATAATTATTAAATTTATGTGTAAAAATTTCAAGATGGACGATAGATTGGTCCCAAGAGTGACAGGGTAGAACAAAAAGACACTCGGGCTCAGAGATATACTTAAGAAAGCGGTCGTGCGCGAGTATTTTCGTAACGATCTATGTTGAGCTTTTATTTGTAAATAATTGGTGGTGCAGTATATATATATATATATATATATATATATATATATATATATATATATATATATATATATATATATATATACATATGTTAATGATAGTTGCGGCAAACAGCGTTGGATTTAGCAGGATTTTTGATTGAGATTTAATATTCTAGCAAAACTATTTCACTATAACTCTGAGTACAGGGGCACTTCAAAATTTTTACCATTTTTTTACTGCTGCACAATATTGACTGATATATCATTTGAAATGTCTTTAAAAGTCCAATTAAATCCCACAAGTTCGACGAAAAAATTTCCAGTGGTTCAAGAGTTATAGAAGAGATTTAAAAAAAGCATGCCTCGACGTTCTTTTTTTTCTTGCGCTAATGTGATAAAATATTACCGAACTCTTTGGTATAATTAAATCCTCTAGGTTAAGGAAATGCTACAGGTTTTAAATTTTTACTGGATATTTGCTCTTATGCAAAATATCGAAGCACAAAGAGAAATCACTGGATTTTTTAATAAATTAAACTAAATTAACTCAATTTTTTCAAATAGCAACACATACTAAATTATTCATCGTTGAAAGCGTCTTTGTAAACTCTATTCATACCGTTTACAGTTTGAAAAAATATATACGGGTTCTTATTTTATACCTTAAAATGTGTGTTAATCTAAGGTAGATTTACGCCATATGCGTTTTCTTAGTTTTTTTTCTAATTTTGGCAGATTATTGTTTAAAAAATTTTGAATCAAATGGTGCGACAACAGAATAAAAATTTTGTCTATACAGATTAACAGATAATCTATTCAGTTTATTTAATAAGAATAAAAAAAGATGTGATGTGTGTAATCCTATTCTTAGTTTGTGAAATATGAAAATGGCTTAGCGAGCCATGGATCTGACAGACTAAATTTGCAAAACAATTTACTTGTCACTGTAGTATTGTCAAACTAATAATTGTTGCTTGTTAAGTGAATGTAAGGTTACAGCAAGAAAAATGGTCGTTTATAGCAATGAGAAGATTGATATGTTGGAAATTTATATTCCGTGCGAGAAAAATGCTAAAGCTGCTGCGAAAGCGTATACTGTAAGATTTCCTGATCGAAACCACCCGTCAAGAAAAATTTTGTCGCGTATGGAGACTAATTTGCGTCAACATGGTTGCTTTGAGCAAACAAAGAAAAAATCAAAAATTAACAGAAGAGCGATAAATGAGGTGAATACTATCGTTGCATTAGCTTCGAGCCGACAATCCAAATACCTCCATTCAAAAAATCAAAGAAAACGTTCCCGTATCCTGCTCTGCTATTCAAAGGATTCTTAAAGGTAATAAGATGCATCCATATTCATATAGAAACGTACATTGTTTGTACGAGGGCGATACTGAAAGAAGACTCAATTTTTATCAAAGAATAATAAACTTGACTGAAAACGATTCATATTTTTTGGGAAAAATATGTTGGACAGATGAGTCAAAATTTGATCAAGATGGCCTAACTAATTACCACAATCTACATTACCGGGCTGATGAAAATCCACATCTCAAACGTCCTGTAAATAACCAGCGACGTTTTTGTATCAACGTATGGTGTGGTGTAATTGACAGCAGATTACTAGGACCATTCTTTTATGAATACAAACTAGACCAGAGACACTACCTAGAGTTTTTAAATAATACATTCGAAGAGTTCCTAAATGACGCTCTTCCCATCAATGCTCGACACAATGCAATTTTTCAACACGATGGTGCACCATCCCATACAGCCAATGCTGTGTCACGTTACTTGAATGAACGATTTGAGACATGGATTGACCCACGGACCCATACGTTGGCCACCGCGCTCAGCAGACTTAACCGTGTTAGATAACTTTCTGTAGGGTTATTTGAAATACCTCGTGTACGATAAACCTCCAATGCCACAAAATTTAGAGGAACTAACTGAAAAAATTGAAGTATCATGCAGATCACTCACTCCACAGATGCTTAGAAATGCCACAAATAGATCAACGATGAAACGTTTGCAACTTTGTTTAAACGAGAATGGTGGTTCGATTCAACATCTTTTATGAATAAGTAATTTATAATAAATTGTATCAGTAATAAATTGTTCTTATAGTTATTTATATTAAATAATATATTATCTAAAAATATAATTTGGTCTTATTTTAATGCTTCAGGGAAAACATTAATTATTTACAAAAATTATTTAGATAAGACCACAATGACAGCAAAAGATTGTATAAAATCTAGTCGTATACGCGGCACACTTGGTATGTTTAATATTCTTGATATGTTTAGAGCTAATAATGCAATTATTTACACTTAAACAGTTGTTTCAATCAATAAAGTCATTTGTCAAAAAACTGAATCTATTGTAATATGACGAACTGGTAAATACATATTTTAACGTATAAAACAAGAACCCAAACCGCAAACACTGTTGAATATAGTTTATGATGATGCTTTCGACGATGAATAAATTCATTGTTTGCTATTTGAAAAAATTGAGTTAATTTAGATTAATTTATTAAAAAAATCAAATGTTTTCTCTTTGTGATTCGATATTTTGCACAAGAACAAATATCTAGAAAAATTAAAAATCTGTAGGATTTCCTTAACCTAGGGCATTTAATTATACCAAAGAGTTCGGTAATATTTTATCACATTAGCGCGAGAAAAAAAAAAGAACGTCGAAGCTTGCTTTTTTTAAGTTTCTTCTATTACTCTTGAACCACTGGAAATTTTTACATCGAACTTGTGGGATTTAACAGGACTTTTAAAGACGTTTCAAATGACATATTACTAAATATTGTGCAGCAGTAAAAAAAATGGCCAAAATTTTGAAGTGCCCCTGTACTTACAGTTTTAGTGAAATAGTTTTGCTAGAATATTAAATCTCAATAACAATCCTGTTAAACCCAACGCTCTTTACTGCAACTCGCTATCATTAACAGATCTCGAGAAAACTAGGGGTGGACATGTTTTCTAAATGTCTCTGTATCTATGTAATATTAGGAGTTATTGGGTATCAGTCATAAATGATCAAATTTATTTAAATTTTTTTTATTCTGATCGAGCTTTCGTTAAATATATTAGCTTCTTCAGGATCTAAAATATTAAAATAAATATAAAATTGGGCAAAATTAGAAACTTACAGAATTATTTAAATTTTTTTTTTAAATTAATTGACATTATCACTAAACTTTTTAACTAGATATTAGTTAATTAAATCTATATGTGAAAACAAATAGATTTAATAATACAGACAAATTTTT
>JARFJB010002176.1:125000-257500 GCA_036346205.1 Vesta saturnalis | reverse complement strand
CAAAATCTAACGACCCGTTTAAAAGTTACAGGGGTGGCCCCTATTTAATTTCCACGCGGTATATATATATATATATATATATATATATATATATATATATATATATGTGTATACATATATACACTAGTTGTACTGCAAAAAACCATTTTGGGGTGAAGTATCTAAACGTTTACAGATGAAGGAATTAATGTGAAGTGGAAATTACAATTAAGCTTTTCCAGACAGATTTGTATTAAATAAACCTGCGCGATCGAAAAGAACCTGGAAGCGACCCTTCGTGTAACTAAATAAATGTGTGTTAAACATTATGAATTAAATTAGACAGTACTGGACATTAATATTACTGAGTTAACTATACGTTCGACTATTAAGAGCACTTAATCGACCGTTTACAGACACTTAAGAATTTAGTGATCGAGTGCAATTAAAATAATAAATAAATGTGTGTTAAGCCTTATAAATTGAACTAGACAATACTTGAGATTAATATTACTAAGTTAAGTACACGTTCGATAATTAACAGCATTTAATCAACCGTTTACAGCCAATTAAGGATTTAGGAATTAGAATTAGAATTAAGGATGTGACAAATATTGTTTCTGGAAGAGCAATCAGTAAACCAAATTGCCCAATTTTTACATGCGTTTAAAGGCGTGAATGAACACGGACATTTAAGCTAGCGTATAGTACGACGGCCAGTGAGAACCCCGTTAAAGGCCGGTTATTAGTCACGAGTGTACACACATATCCGATCGGATAGGACAATACACCGGATAACGGACTACGGAATTTATATATCTAAGAATAATTTTAGATAGTTGAATGGTGGAAGTTTGATTATCTTTAGAGATGCTATTGTTTATATTGTCAATTTCACTCAGGCATTAAGGATAATCAATCTCCATTGCCTGTTATTATATGTTTAGATTATAAGATTTAGGAACCTTAATCTATAAAAAGAAGCAATATATGTAAATGTTTTTATAGAATTAGTCAATGATTCTTAGATCTTGTTGTTTTCTTTTGTGTGAATCTACATAAGGGATTACATCGCTTAAAAATAATCAAACTTTTGACATTTTGGCTAAATGATTGATCTGAAAATTGCGTGTTTTGAGTGTAATTTCAAAATGTAATTACTTTGCATTCATTAAAAGTCATTAAGAACAAAATACTGGTCACGATTTATTTATCAAGTAAAAATAACAGATATGAATCGCAGCGATTTATTCATACTTTGAACATTTAAATACATTTTAAAGGTAAAGAAGAGGAATTGTATTTGAGAAAATATATGATTCATAAACGAAGCACTGATTGTTACGTTTTTCTATTTTTAAGATACGAATTAATGTTTTTGTGATTAAAAACCGAATTATTATCTTTCCAAATTGGGTGATATTAATTTTTTTCAGAATTTTTATGAGTTATAAATATTAGTTTATACGTATATGAGGGTGAATTAGAAGGTATCCAGATAACGTCTTATTACTTTGAGTTTATCAATATACAGAGTGTGATCAATAAGTTTAAGACAACGTGCATGTTTCAAACTTTGATTAAGGTTTGGATAAATGCATTTTTAATATTAATTGAACTTAAACATTTTCAGAATTCAATTGAGTTGTATGTGTTTGATTAAGATAGATTTATTAACATTACTGTGATGAAATTAAACGTATTCTTTTAAAATGAAAGAGTGTTGTATGAATTGAATGTTTAAACTTAAATTGTGTATGATTTTATCAAGTGAGCTACAATTATATCTTCAACAGTCAGGTGGGATTAACATAACAACTCGCCTAGGACTATTTATTTCAGAGGAATTTTAGATTATGGCGGCGCCTAGTGACTACTTTTCCCGGATGGAATGTTGTTATTTGTTGTTTTATGGTAAGGGTAAGGTGTTTGAAACGAAATTTCAACAATTTTAGGTCTTATGTCAAACCCGTCCATTTTCACTGCAGTTAGCTTGGTAACCCGCTTTCCTTGGAATCCTTCACGACGCTTAGTGCGGTTTGATTGTGTAACAGTATGAAGTTTTATGATTGCCTGCTTACCATTGTCAATATAACCATATTTAAATGACATGGGATTTTTGTAAAAATTATTGCAATAAGCAAATAAGTTCTGAAACCCCATGAAAAGGCAAAAATTATGGCTTGAGGGTTTATCCAAATGTTATACCATACAATGTGGCAAACGTTTTGTTCGCACACAAAAAAAGATTATTTCAAATGATTGAAAGAAACATATTGGAAATGTTTCGAATCAAATATCCACCTGTTATTATAGCACTAGGAGGTTCCGATTCAGATAGTGATAAAAATAGATCACCAAGTCTCGTCCGTGGATACGAAAGCAGCAATTTTATGGTAATTTCCATTAAGATACTACTTAAATGGATATATCTCTGTCATGCCTACGGAATAGTCAAGAAAAGAACGACGCAGCAATTTTCACGTTGGATTACTTATCTATTGACTTTGCGTTCGAAGAAACATAAACTAGGTACCCTTACATCATGTTTAATAGCCAAGAAAAGAAATAGAAAGATGCAGTAGGTAAATTGTATCACCAAAGCAAGTCTTGACATTGAATTACTTACGAACTTGCGCTCTGGATTTCCTACGTATTCATACTAATTTTTACGTAGATTTGGTTAACAAAACATCTTATTGTATTAGACAAGACACGATGTTGTCATTTATGAGCAATGTAAAAAATGTACAATATCTGTTTTATGTAGGTAATAGACGTTCAAGGTCCGAAGACTAAACTCTGTTGTCTTATGACTCATCTTTCAGTAAAGCATGGTTTAAGATTTTAAAAACGTATGTCGTTATTGGTTCATATAGTTAGTAATTTTGAATACCAACAAAACATCGTCAATGTTTCTAGGTTATTTTCAAATTTAAGCCGCGCTGTCAAATTTAAATAAAATTATTGTTCGAATATCTCGGGATTTAGCATCTTAAAGGTTTTAAAAATCCCCATCCACTCGTGTAAATAAAGTCGAATTTCGTTTAAGGTCTGTTCGCACTTATTCTGGTATGTAAAGTCCACCGAGTGTGGGTAGTCATATGATAAATAGTATATTATTTTATAAGGAGCTAAAGTGACACTTTTTGTGGAGAATCTGTAGGTTTGACGGACGAACGTAGTGAGTCCGGCAAATACAGGTGAGTCACAAAAAGTCACTTTGCTCCGAATAAAATATACTATTTTTTCTTAAGACGTTTTTACACTTAAATGTGAAATAAGGTTGTGAAAATGAGGAATAGTTAGATTTACTTAGCGTACTCTGGCAAGCAACAGTACATACTGCTAGGTTTCCTTGAAAACAATGCATTAAACAAGTTGAAAATTGTAAAGATTCTCCGTGTTATTGTAAGTATTTTATTAAACTTTTTAAACTATTTGTGTAAATTAAAGTATTACATTGTTAGGAGTATGATGGATTTGGAGAATTACACGCCGTCAGAAATTACTGAATCGGCTAATACAGCAATAAAAGATCTATTACCTACAAGATCGAGCAAAATCTATGAACGCGATTTTCAGCAATTTATAAAATGATGCGATGAAAAAAATATTAAAAGCTACTCTGAAACCGTAATGTTAGCTTATTTTGCCGAATTAGCAACAAAAATGAAAATAAAAAGCTCGACAGTGTGGTCCCAATATTCGATGATAAAATCATTATTGAGCATTCGACATGGCGTAGATATAAGCAAATACTTGAAACTTCGTGCATATCTAAAGAAGCAGAATGAAGGAGACACCCCAAAGCAGGCCAAAGTATTTACAAAATTTAACAAATTTTTAACGGAAGCGTCGGACGAAAAATACATGGCAATGAAGGCAAGTTTTGAAATAGAATGAAAACAAGTCCTTATATTTTGTATTTTTTTTAGATAGTTTTGATTATTGGTATCTCAGGGGCATGTCGTTGCGATGAATTGGTGAAGATGAAGGTAGGCGACATTGAGAACCTGAAAACTCTGCTACATATTAAAATTCCAGATAGCAAAACAAAAAAAAAAATTAAATCATTTACAGTTGTAGGGGAATCTTTCCTAAATTTATATAACAAATATGTTGCTTTGCGTCCACGAGATATGAATGATCGCTGTTTTTTTTTTGAAATATGGAAATGGAAAATGCTCAAGAGCGGTGATGGGAACCCATAAAATTAGTAGTGTTCCAAGGGAGGTGGCTTTTTTCTTAAAATTAGCGAACTGTACAGAATACACAGGGCATTGTCTAAGAAGAAACTCAAATACACTGTTGGTGGACGGCGGTGCAGATTTAATGTGCTTGAAGCGCAATGGTGGCTGGAAATACAGCACTGTAGCTGAGCGTTGTATTGAAGACTCTCTAGTAACAAAAAAAGAGGCAGCCTTGAACATTTTTGCACCTAGTGCAATCACTACGAGTACAGAAGTTCATGTAGAAGAGACAGAATTAAAGACCATTTCCTTAGAACGCAGCGAGACCTCCACTATTACCTCTGGCGGATTTTATTTTGGAGAAAATGTTAGTTTTAATCATTGTACTTTTAATCTTTATAACTCTAAACAATAAATTTGTTTTCGTTGTTTTCCAAATTTGGTGTTTGAGTTATTAACTTACATTACTTTTGCATCCTCTGCGAGGGGATGCAAAAGACATTTGCAGCCGCCGGTGAAAATGTCAAACTTTAACGTTGTCAGGTGAAGTTTAAAATGTCATCTTTTATTGACGTCTGAAGAAAAAATATATTGTACAGATGTAAACGACTATCAGAACCGAGACCGGGTCAACAAAATTTCGTTTTGAATCTGTTTTACAAATTAATTATATCAATAATTTTCAATAAGGAAGAAATTAACTAGCAGTAGGCAGTGCCCGAATGAAGTGCGAAAAGTTTGGTTAATTGCGGGGGATCGTTTTTATCCAACAGATCTTACTGCGTCAAAAGAGTCAACACTGTAATTTAATAATCGAAGCCACTTATAAATAACTGATTTTGTCATAAATAAATACACTGTATTGGATGTTAAAAATGAGATTTATTATTAGTTAATAATATGACCGATTTTAAAAATCTCTGTTTACAGTTTGTCAGTATATATACATATATATATATATATATATATATATATATATATATATATATATATATATATATATATAATGAATGTAAACCTACAGAGATATATGTCAAATATAATAATTCTTTACAATGTTATAAAGTAACTAAGATTCTAATTTTTGCTTTAAATTCAAATATTGGACATCTTATAATTAATAGTCATCACATCACCTTCACTTTCACTATCATCTTCACTCGACTCTGAGACATTGACTACTAGAGGTTTTACCATTTACTCAGCACTTTTTTGAACGTCCCACCACTGGCTCATTTCCTTTTCAGCATGTAAAATACACTTTTGCCACAGTTCTCCAGTTACTTGGTTTAATGAATCCTTCCACAGCGATAAAACATTCTCGTCCCTGAAGCCCTGTCTTCCAACGTTTTTGTTGTAATACTGTTTACAATTTGCCCATATTAACTCGATAAGGTTTAATTGGCAGTGATACGGAGGTAAACGTAAAATTTTATGTCCCCATTGATGAGCGATTTCATCAATTTTTGAAACTTGTAAATCCTTGGCAATTTTTAATAATTCCACTTTCAGTATATCATTCGAATGAGGAATGTTGTGTTTTCTTAAAAATTCAAGATCTTCTTTCTTCCAACTACTTGAAGGTAATTTTTCTACTAATGTAGAATGATAACTGGTATTGTCAAGAATTATCAAACTTCGTAAATTTGGTAAAAGCTGTTCTTGAAACCATTTTTGAAATAAATCAGCGTTCATATTATCGTGGTAGTCTGCTGTCTTACTTTTACTGGAAAATACCAATGATGAATTAGGTATACAACCATCATTGTTGCCAGCACTCAGTACGATAAAGCTAAAATTTATTCGGTTAAAAATATTTTTAACAAATCGGACTATTTTAAGTACCATTTCCCTTCTTCTAGCGGTTTGTTTGTTGTGCTTTTCAAATCATTATCATTCCATGATTTTCGAACGCTTCCTCGACTAAAAATCCAAAAAGACAGGATCGTAACTAATTTTACAACTTTTATTAGCAAAATATTTTCGCAAAAATGTTGCTCGAGCACCATCAATATGAACCTGCTCCATTAAGCGCCTTCTTCCCTCGTCAACTGTGAATTCAAAACCAATTTTGTGTAACAATTGTTTCAAACTCGTTTTACTGAAGGTAAATACTTTATCTTCTTTAAGTTCAGTTTGGAATTTTTCGATAGTAATATGTGAGCCTAAAATTAAACAGTGATTAACTCCATTTCAACAATAATTTCTGAATTATTTACCAGTTGCATGCATGGTGTGAATTTTTCGTTTCAAAACGTCTTTCACGTATTCGTCGACATCCTCTGACTTCGACTTCAAACGCAGCCTATGTTTTTTTCGGTGAATTCGGCGCGGATTTCCCAGATTCTAAAGCGAGAGCCATTCTTGCCTTTGTGCGAGTTAGGGTTTTCTCGGAAATGCCGCATACGAGAGCAGTTAAAATGGGAGTTAAAGGTAAACTTGACCCCCCGTTATCGCGTTCCATCTCGAGAAAATGCAGTATATTCATTAATATTACTTGAGTTTGGCTTTTCAAAGATTTACCTCTTAATGACATCATTATTTGTTGCAAAATAAATAAATGCATTCAATCAATTGAAAATACATTTTGCATTATAAACTTACCTCGTAATAGTGAATATTAATAATAATAGTTTTGAAAAAAACTGTTGTTTACAAATGCAATGGAAACTAATAAATTACGAAGCGAAAGATAAATTATTATAACTACAAAACACGATGCGATTATACGAAACGAAATACGGAGAATAATTTGAGGTTAAATAGCCAAGAACACAGCGTCATGCGCTTTGACTTTATAATTGACATGCGTTTTTAAGTCCTGCATTTAAAATATATAGCAGGCGTATAAATTATAATCCCTCTTTCTTTAAGTGGGAACTTCGCACTAAGATAATGGGAAACAGATGCATTTACGGTAATAATTATATCCCCATTCTCAAGTCCGCCATGAGACACCTCCCCCCGGCGCTATTATATTTAAATTTAAAGCATTTAAGTTTTTCATTTTAATTACAAAAAAAGATACGTTTTGCTATAATGGAGTGTACAAAGATTATTTCATGTGCACTTATCGCTATACTTTAGTATTTCTTTACCCGAAATCGAATGCTGAAATCAACAGGTTTTGTGATACTGTAAGGACGGGGGTCCCAGCGCATCAGTTATAATATGCATAGGCCTAAAAAAACCGTAAAACCACTCTTCATTAAGTACGTAATAAAAATAAGTTTAGAAGCGCCAAACAATGTAGATTTTGCAACAACGTTCTATAGAATTGCCATTCGAAAATGGATAACTGCTGAATTATTGCGTTACTTCGTTGGGATTACATCTCTGGTAACGTTAAATATGAAGCGACGCAACCAATTTTTTTCACGTGTATATTGTCAACTTTGACTTATTTTAAAGTACACCAACTCCAATGGCGAAAAAAGTAGTTCATTCCATATGTCTCATACTTAGATCTCACCTGAGCAAGCACAAACACTAAATATAAGACCATTTAGAATGCTTGGCAACGAAACGTGGGAAACTGTCATACATGCATATTAATGTGTAAGTTTTGAATATATATATATATATATATATATATATATATATATATATATATACGCACATATCTAGGTCTAGATCTAGCGTTAAAAATTTTTTTGGCTGATAGAACAACATAAATGTGACTCAAATACACAATTAAAAAATTCCATTTCATACACCCACTTAAAGAAAAATTATTTTGCTTTTTCCCACAAAAACTGTACATTTGCCCAAAAATTCAGAAATTCTGGGATATTTTGATTCGTTCTTCGAACTTTAACACTACTATTGTATTCTACATTAAATTTTAATTAAGGATGGCTAGCTTATGATGAGCCTGAATCTACCTAATCACTAATTAAATTGGTTAGAACTGTGAAGTTATCATTTTCTTAAAAAAAAGAGAAAAAGCTTATATACCCACATTTCTCTAAAAAAATTGCTAGGCAGTAGCAAATGCTATAAAAACTGCTTCAAAATCTAAGCTTTCAGAAGACAGGATACAACATTCTATTCGTCACCACTTAAGTACAGTTATGCCAGTTTGAATGGTGTAAAACGTGGTATGAGAAAAATAATAATTCAACTCTATTAAACTGAAAAGACACACGTGAACATTTTTATTATTATAGCTATAACAGAAGGTTATAGTTAATTCTTATAGCCCACCTTATGATAAGATAAGATATCACGCACAGATGTTATGCATTTCCACATATTCCCGATTTGAAAACGACATCTTGAGATCACTGCCAATGAGTAAATGATCCAAATTCACTAAAAAAACTGTATCGAAACAAAACATAACATATGTGCATGATACTTTATCTCATCATAAGGTGGGCTATAAAAATTAACTGTAACCTTATGTTATATCTGTAATAATAAGTTAATTGTGTATTTGGGTCAAATTTATATTGTTCGATCACCCTGTATATATATATATATATATATATATATATATATATAAATAATCAAAGTGTGTACGGTTTGGCCTAAAATTTGAAATTTTTGGAATCCTGTTCCCATGTTCTTGTTCTTCTAGTTATATTTGGCAATATGTCATTTCAAAATTGTATTGAATTAAAACTTGTAACTGAATATTTACTAGAAATATTATAGTATTGTCACGTATGGATAAGTTTGGTATACAATTCTTGTCGGACATTATTATTTGTGTATCGTATATACACAAGGTGATTCCAAATTAGATGTCAACTTTCAACGAGGTGTTAGTATGGCTCATTTGTGATCGATTGAGCCGTATTTATTTATATAAAAAAATCAACGGTTTTTGAGATATTTGAGATTTTGTGAATTTGTAGTAATTTCCTATTTTCGTTCCGTTTCAGCCGATTCTGTAGGAATTTTTCATGGGTGACGAAAATTTGCACATTGAGTAGCTATGAATAAATTCAGTTTTGGAATCAAGAACTCTGGTTCGTCAAATTCTAGACAAAAACAAAACACCAACTGATTTGTTTTGACATTTCATAAATTAAATCGCTTTTTTAGTGACTCTGCTGATTTTTAATTTGGATAGTGAATTTTTCTCCGTTATTGTTCCTTCCTTTTCATTATTATTCTTGTTATTGTTATTGTTATTATTGTTCCTGTTATTACTGTTCGTTTGTTATCATTTATATATTCACTATTTATCATTAGTTTTGTATTTGATGTGGCTACATTTACTAATGCTCTATATGGTGATATTCTATTTATGTATGGATACAGTATGGAAATGCATCTCTTGCACAAAGAGAATACGTACGGAGATTTCCCAATCGAGGAAGTCCTAATGTGAGAGTATTTTCTTCAACCTATCGCAGAATTTGCTGAAACTGGTACTGCTAAAAAAATAGAAGCGCTAGTTCACCTGGGAATCCACAACTAGATGAAGCAGTATTACAAACGGTAGAACATATTCTCATGATGAGTACCTGCAAAGCTGCCAGTGAACTTGGGACCTCCCAAAAAAATGTTTGGTCCGTGTTGAAAAAGAATGGCTTACACTCATATCATTATAGCCGATTCAAGGGTTAAAAGAGAACGATTTTGCCAGGAGACTTCAATTTTGTCATTTTATCTTAAATGCTGACAGAGAACTTACATAATTTACATCCATGGTCTGATGTAAATCCACATTTAAAAAAAGAAACATCTTTCCATAGGAAATTTAGTGTGAATGTTTGGATGGGCGCAATAAATAATAAATTGATAGGGTTTTACAACACGACGGTTGTCCAGCACATTATTGTCTAAACGTTTGTGCGCTGTTGAATGAATGGTTTCCAAACCGGTGGATAGGTAGGCACGGACCAATTGCGTGGCCGGCTAGAAGCCCGGATTTAACATCTTTAGATTTTCACATATGATCAATTAATAGAAAGGGTACAAGAAGGAGCGAGAAGAATGAAGAATGATGTTGAAAGAAAAATTACCTGTCAACAAATAAGAAAGAGAGCTCGAGCTTGTACAAGAGACGGTGGTGGTCATTTTAAACACAAAATATAAAATTAGTGGAAAGTAGTAGAAAGAACTGCAGCGCATACTTTAAAATTACTAGGGTGAACCAAACATAGATTTTTTAAATGGGATACCTTGGCTGTTATTCCATATTTGGATTCAGCTCACTTCGGCCATTCTTTCAATATAAGGTTGGATTGTGTTATACAGGATAGTTTAGAAGATGTGGTCATTTTGAAGAAAAAATCAGAAATCACCATGCACAGGATTTCAATTCTTTCACGTTCGTTTAATTTCCTCATATTTAACAAAATAACGGTAATGAAGTTACTATATAAACTCACGATAACAATGCTGTCGCCTATCAAACAACTGAACACAAGTTGCTAACGTGCAAATAATGTTAATAAAATGTACAATTTAACGTTTTATTATTTTGACAATGATACCAAATAAACTCCTGTCACATGATGCATGGTTTGCAGGTGTTATTTATGGTCATGGTTACTGTAGATAAACTCACGGCAACAATGCTGTCGCCTATCAAAAAACGAAACACAAGTTGCTAATGAGTAAATAATTAAAATAATTTTAACAAAATGTACAAATTAACGTTTTTTTGCATTGATAATGAAATTTTCTTATCTTTAATATTTACGATAATTTATGTTCAATATTTCCTTGTGTAACCATCGTCCACATTTACCTTAAAATTTACGTAAAAAGATGTACCCTTCCTAATTCTGCAATATAAAATGAGGGTTGACATTAAAAAAATGTCGATGGTGTCTTTCTCTTGACACACCCTGTATATTTCACTTTTACGTAAAAAATTCTAAATTGAAAAAGAAGTCGACGGGTCCGAGCATTGTTTCCTAAACGCCTATTCGAATTTTAATTGAATTTACCCGCTACTTTACGAACGCACTATATATATATATATATATATATATATATATATATATATATATATATACAGGGTGAGGCATCTAAGCTCCGTCGGTTTGTATACGAAAAATGGTAAAATATTTTTGAAATCTTTTTTTTATTATCGTGTAGGTTCATTAGAACCACGTTTTAAAATTATTTTCGAATAGGCAGGGTGGTCCATAAATATTTTATGCATAAAAGTTATGAAAATTTAAGTGGAACACCCTATATATGACTGCATATTTCGATTCTGTGGACTAAATAAAGGTCACTTACTGTTATAGTCCCTATACCTAACTCCATCTGTTGTCGAGATATTTCATTATTTGTGAGAATGCAGATCGAAATTCAAAAGAATTCATTGTTTACTGAAAGCATCAAACTTTAAAATCCACCGAAGTTATTATCACAAATTTATACTGGGTGTATAAAAACTCAGTTACTATTTTGACCAACATTAAAGCCAATTAACTTCCTTATTTTAAATGGTATTTATCACCATATTTTTATTCTAATTTTAATTCCCTACAAAACTGTATTAGAGTTCCCTATACCTAGCTCTCACAGATTTTTCTATTCCAACAATAGTTTCATGCAATTTGTTCTTGAAAAGCAGGCTTTAACGGTCTTACTGTCACATAAAATAAACGAATTTATTGAAAAGTCCATAGTTCGTGTTGAAGTTAAATCATTTTAGCTAATAAACTTTGAGAATAAGTTTTATTAGGTGGGTACCTACTATTTAAAATGGCTTGCTATTCTCGAATTGAAAAGTGCGACATGATCTTAGTAATTGGGAAATGCAATGATAATTACTTGCTAGCATCTAGGGTTTACGCACAAATGTATCCTGATAGGCTGTGTTTGTTCAATAAAACAATGTTTTTGTTATTTACCCAGTTATTAACGTCTTTCAGTCATTGTTAAGTTGTGTTTGTTCAATAAAACAATGTTTTTGCTAGTTACCCAGTTATTAACGTCTTTCAGTCATTGTTAAACTGTGTTTGTTCAATAAAACAATGTTTTTGTTATTTACTCAGTTATTAAAGCCTTTCAGTCATTGTTAAGCTGTGTTTGTTCAATAAAACTGTTTTTACTATTTACCCAGTTATTAACATCTTTCAGTCATTGTTAAGGAAAGCCTAGTCAAACGGTTGGATTATCTCGAGTAATAACAGCTTTTCATCAAAACACGCTCATAACAAACCGAGTAAAAAATGACATAAAATTAATGATTAAATTAGAAAATCCTAAATTACAAAAAATATGTAAGAGATAGGTATAGGGAACACTAATACAGTTTTGTAGGGAATTAAAATTAGAATAAAAATATGGTGATAAATATGGGGTGTTCTATTTAAAATAAGGAAGTTAATTGGCTTTAATGTTGGTCAAAATAGTAACTGAGTTTTTATACCCCCAGTATAAATTTGTGATAATAACTTCGGTGGATTTTAAAGTTTGATGCTTTCATTAAACAATGAAAAACATTTGAAAAAAATCCTCGAGTACGTAAAACAGAAACTTCTTTTGAATTTCGATCTACATTCTCACAAATAATGAAATATCTCGACAACAGGTGGGGTTAGGTATAGGGACTATAACAGTAAGTGACCTTTATTTAGTTCACAGAATTGAAATATGCCATCATATATAGGGTGTTCCATTTAAATTTTCATAACTTTGATGCGTAAAATCTTTATGGACCACCCTGCATATTCGAAAATAATTTTAAAACGTGCTCCTAATGAACCTACACGATAATTAAACAAAAATATTTTACCATTTTTCGTAAACAAACCGACGGAGCTTAGATGCCTCACCCTGTGTATATATATATATATATATATATATATATATATATATATATATATATATATATATATATATATACATATATACAGTGTGGTCCAGGCTAAACGTCATTAATTTTGATTGGTGATAGAACAACAAGAAAAAAGTAGACTTTCATAAGAAAACTTTGTTCAAAAATGTTTTCTAACAAAGATACAGGGTGTCAAAGTTGTAATAACAAAATGGTTTTCTCATCATAACTTCTAAATCATTCGACCGATTTCTATCAAATTTCTCAAACATCATTTAAAGAAATTCTCCAGTGGCGTGGATACTGGGGGTCGGCACCCCCTTCTTCCCTCCCAATATTCGGCGCCACTGGATATTTTACAAAGAATATTCATTTTTTGGATTCCCTGTTTAATTTAGAAAAAAAATTAGCTTTACAAATTTTTGATTTATGGCTTTGTTTTTGAGATACTTATTTTTATTTAAAATGTTGCAAGCAGAAAAAAACTTATGATTGAACTACTAAGAAAATACGATATGCAAGGCCAAAATTTTTTAAACATTTTGTTACTTATTATTACAAATATTTGAAGAACCTCTATTTATGGCCCGATTAAGTTCATATTCGGAATATATGTTATTTAGGCAACAGAAATTATTGCAAAAAAGCCATTTTATTGGTAAGTGTAGAAATCTGAATTGCAGGACGAGGTCTGCGGGTCGCCTAGTAGGGTATAAAAAACGTTATCTTTCGGTGAATATTATTTTTGTTATTACGGTTACCGATCAAAGGAAGTGGAAGTGTTCATAAGGACAAGATTTGTAATTATTGCTGAAAAAAGGTTTTAAGAAATGTAATTATAAAGTTGTTGTCTCCGTAAAATTGTTTTGAAGATGGTTTATGTCAAGAATTGCAGTCACATGAGCTTAGGACATTGTGAATTTTGAAGCGCGTTTTTGTTGACACAACGTATTTAGTATTGCACCA
Organism: Vesta saturnalis; assembly: GCA_036346205.1. Lineage (NCBI taxonomy): Eukaryota > Metazoa > Arthropoda > Insecta > Coleoptera > Lampyridae > Vesta > Vesta saturnalis. The sequence goes on along the minus strand of JARFJB010002176.1, from coordinate 243,604 downwards.
ATTTGATAACGGGTAATGCTGTTCATGTTAATATTCTTGAGGATTTTATTGGCACATTTGATTCTGATGAGGAGAATTGTTTAGATGTCGCGATCTCAAAGAGTCAGTAGTTTCGCATTGCATGTGGCGTTCGTAACATGACTAAATTGTTATAGAGTCGCGTTAAGAGCTGTGAGTTCCGATTAAGAGTTTGAGTTGAGGTGTAGCAAGTGGAATGGAGATCTTGGCATTGCGGTGGACGCTGCAATACCTTAGAATAACCCGGCGGTTTATTGAATTACCACTAAGAAATCACCATTTCACTGTGTGCGGATTTACGCTTAGTGTTCAATCACCCCGGGTGAATTTTTGTGTTTGTGCTTGGTTACTTTTCGTTAACGTTCTTGTTTCCATCTAAAAAGGGAAGTGTTTAGAGTTATTTCCTTCTCATATAATGGAATAATTTACGTTTTACGAGGCTTTGAATGTGAAGGTGTTTTGGGGATGATGCTTATTGAAGAAGACCTCGCGACGATCCCTTCATTGTTATTAAGTAAAACCTAGTTTAGTAAACTGTGCACTCACACCTGTTTTAACAATAACCAACGCTTGTGTATACAATTTGCTAACATACGTTGTATGTGCAGAAGGTTCATATGTAGCTAAGTAGATGGGTTTGTGTTAATGAAATCAAGTTATTCAGTAAAGGACACCTGGATTAAGGTTAAATGTGTTATTGTTGGTTCGCGAAGTGTATACCGGAGACGTATAATTAATACAACTCCCGGTTATTCCACCTATCATGATTGAGTTTAACGTTCACTATGGGGGTCGTATATAAATAAGGGATTAAATGTTCGAGCTGATTATTGTTCCCGATCGATAGTCATGATCAATTTAACCTGGGCAGTACCATTCCAGTGTCCTGTTACCCTGTAGCTCTGACTTGGGAAGGTGCAAAGCGCTTCTGTTTTGTAATTTTGGCAAATGTACGTTAGACGTTTTAACGTAATTCTGCAATAAGAGATTCTATGTACCGGGTGAGTCATTAAGGAAGGATGCCGGCTATATCCCAGAAACCGCTTATGTTAGGACTTCCAAAAAAAGTTCTTCAGTAAATGTGACCAAGAGAAAATGCTGGAAATAATTTTGTAAGTTTGTAAATAGACCGCTAGGTGGCGTAACTGCTGTAGTAAATTAAAAAATGTCTAATAAGTAACAGAAACTTAAGAAAAAGGTATATTGGAAATATCGTAGTTGTATTTTTGGGACAATTTTACCCATTTTTTGTATAAGAAGATTTTCTCTAACTTCACAGGTTTTCCGTAGGGGGAGCGGCGAAAGTTGTCAGACAAACACGTAATTATCTTCGGAACCAGTCATCGAATCTTAAAAACTAATATTTCGTTGGAAAGGTCTTTTCTTGCGCTATTCGTTGATGTATTAAAAAGTTAATATTGATTAACGAACAAAAAGCTAGAGGATGCTTTCCAAATATTGCTGAAATTTTACCGATTTTTTTCAAAATATTAAATAGAACGGTATGTTTTTTATATTTTAGTCAGAAAGAGTATAAAATTTCGCCTATACCCTGAAAATTTCAAGTCGATATCTCTGTTGGTTTCAATTTTAAAGTTTAGCGTAGCATATTACTGGTACTATTAGCGTTTTTGAAGTGTATGTCCGTTGAGAGGGCCTGCAGGAAAAACATTATAGGAACTAGTCATGTGATTTTAATGTATTTTATACGAGTCCCGAAGAGTGCCGATATTTTTCCGAACACCCTGTATTATACTCTATACTATAAACCCATTTTCATTCGTCACTTTACTATTGACATCAGTCAAAAGTCAAATCTTATCTTGAATAGAGTCAATAGTAAAATGATATTCAATAAAAAATACAAGGCCACCTAGGACTGAAAGGCTTACTGATCAAACACACGTTACTAAATTTCATATGCATTGTCGCACCTCCAAATTTAATGATCGCTTCTGGTAGCTTTACCATCTGCATTTGCTATTCCATAATATTTCTGGTGTTTTCTAAAATAAGTTACTTAAACTATGAATCATTGTTTGAGATGTTCACTTACATGTTCTCATCAATTTTCTTAATATGAAAGTGTGCATTAATTTCAACTATACCATGTTTCTTTAAGAAAGAGGAGTGTTTTAAAATGATGCCGTAGAAAATCTGAGAATGTTTACAATAATTTATCACCAAATTCAAATGACCTTCTAGATTTACCCACAATCCCATTTGGTTAATAAATCTAGAGAATTTTTTATTGTAAATCATTCATTTTAAACTTACCCCTCCTAGGAAAACAACAGTATCAAAATTGTGTATTGGTAGTATTCATTTTTTGCCTCTCAGATTTTCATAGAATTTCTGTTCTTTTTTCATTTTCAGTACACACCTCTAAAACATTGCATGTTTGGATTTTAATTAGTACCACGCTTTGTCACCCAATCGAAATTAAAATAAGACGTGCACTATCAATTACGACAACTCCGTTTATCCCGTGATCGCGAACACGAATTTCGTTTATGACCTCGAACATAGGTCAATGAGATACATATTTGAAATCTAGACAAGAACGTTAAATATGACTTCAATATGATATCAATTGAAAATTTAGTTGACTTTCATCTTTGATTCAGTAGTCAACCGATGGAGTATAAATAATTATGTACCGATTTTGAAGTAGTGCGCAACCATTTGTCAAAAACAGATTTAGACAAAAATTGAACCGTTTATCTTGTAATAGCTCGCAGACCTTCATCTTTTACCTCATTTGATAGAAAGTAGGTAATGGGGTAAGTGTAATGAAATGCATGTTTGAAATCTCCAGAAAAAATTAGTAAGAGTTTTCCGACCTAGGTCCAAATAGGAAGCAAGTTAATATGCTATGAATCGAAAATTTGAAAAAAGTTGAGCCGTTTTCTAGTAATCGCTGGCATTGGGAGGACTGAGAGGCGGGAGGACGGATAGTCGGATAAGCAGACGCATGGATGGACGGACGTACAGATGGATGAGTGGACGGACGAACATGCCGGATCACACTGACGTGATGAAATTATCAGGACATGCTAGGCCCCACTTAATACACAACTTTAATTTCTGTTTATTGCAATGAACTGTGTGTGCTAGAATTAAGACTAAAACATTAGTGGCAGAAAAAAAGTCTTAAATTAATGTGTATCTATGTTAATTTCAATGCCAGGAAAGATGAACCAGAGTGAACTTTTAGCTATTTCGGCAAACGTACACTAATCAACAGGTTAATAATATAAAATACGTCATCCACAAACTAAAATTAAAGATGTCCAAAGTAATATAGAGGATAAAATTAGACATATCGACCACAAAGTTGAAATTGTAAAAAGCGAGATAAAAGACAAATCCGAGACAGAAAAACGGTAAGAAGCGATACGTTTAGAATTTCTGCGGTTGACTGCCGAAGTAAGAGCCTGGTCACCTGATTGATCATCATCCGGTCAAGAGGCCAGTGAAATTGTAAAAAAAACCATCGTTCCTCAGAAAATATGGGTTAAACCACCCCTTCCTTTCACGGAAAGATGCCTTGGTTCAGTTAATACGACAATTTAAAGCTGCTATTTCTGCAAATAATTAGTAGCAAAGATGTGACGACTTATCTGATTATAGGCTTACAATAAGATGCGTTGGACGTGTTACGCCTCATTCCAGAGCAACAACAAAATTTTCACTACGGGGGGAGGGGAGTATCACCAACAAGTGAAGTTAACTAGCAGACATTGCGCTATTGGTTTGGTTGACATACGAAACAATACCATAGAGTTACCAGGACCAGTTTGCGATGAAAATGCTTACTAATCTACGATTAGTAAGGCCTCCGAAAAGAGAGGGCTCTTGCACATTTTCTGGAAAGAAGGTGTCTGATGAAAATGCAATAGTATATTAAGTATTAAGAACAGTAAGGACAGTTTACCGATCGACGACAATGTTTGGCGACTGAGCGAAGCAAAGTCGCCAATATTGGAGGAGATCGGTAAACTCCTTACTGTTCGAAATGCTTATGCTATTTTTTGTGCGATCAACAATACACTTGATGGCAAAATGTAGGTAAAACACATTTTATTTTATCTCAAAATTGCTTAAAAGATGACCACAAGCCGAGCCACAAGCGTATGTATTGTTTCCTTAGTAACCTGAATGTTAATGTGACAGTTGTAAAATAATTGTGTCAGAAATTCTGCTAATTAGTAAACTATTATTATTATTATTATTATTATTAAACTATTATTATTATTATTACCATTTCCAATTGTAGCAATTGTACATTTAATTTTAATATTAATAAAACTCTGGCAGGTGTTTCAGTAAACTATGAATTTCACTTACTGTTCGCTGAACGGTAAGTAATTTACTTACCGTTCAGTTAGACTCATTAAACAGTAAACGCCACCTACTGTTGTCAAAACAGTGACAGTAAGTTGACAAAAATGAACGATCGCACAAAAAAGAAATAATTACCCCGGCTGAAGATGTAGACAAAATGACCACTCATGAATGAATGTAGGCACACTTGAATGTAACATTATATCCGTTCTTCATTTATTAGCTTCAAGGTTATCCTCCATTGCGGCAAGAACTCCTTCAATCTAAAGCTTCTACTTTAGCAATACGTGAAAGTCACACAACGCTAGATCTTGCCAATAAGGCGGATGAGGCATAACAAAGAATCGTAGTTGATCCAATTTCCATTGCTCACTATTATCAACAAATGCTGCTCTTAATTAATTCAAAAGGGAGTGGATAATTTAACCTTTCGTAAGGTGCTCAATATGCAGTATTTCCATGGCTTCCCAAAAGATCGTGACCATCACCTTTCCGGCCGACGGAATCGAGTTAACCTTCTTTGAAGGAGGACAGGAACGATGTTTCCACTGTTAAGACAACTGATTTTGGACCACAATAGTGAAGTCATGTTATGCCGATAGCTGCAAAAACTTTACTGAGTTTTTATTAAAAAAACTTAAAACTTCCACTATCTACTCAAAACGACATGGTCCCCTAGACCCATTATCTCTGGAGTTGTTACTGCTGTTGATGGTTCGTGACGTTCATCGCTTTTGAGGAACATATCGTCACGTTTAGAATACAGTAGCAGAGTCTTACTTTCGAAGGAGAATTGTCGCTCAAAGTCTGCGGCATATCAGCCAAAATTTCAGTTGTATTCATCTTCTTAAAAAACAAGCATTACGTATAGCTTCATCGATTTAACAGTTCTTTATTTGAGCATCTTGTTTAAACAGTCATCGTTTTTTAAACTAAGCGTTAAAAAAATAGCGTAAATTTTACTGTTATACTCTAGAAACCAGTAGGGTATTAAACAACACTGACCATTTAATCACCTATACTCCGTTTACCGAACAAAAAAAATAGTTAAGCTCCTCCCCAAACATTCCCGCAATATTTAAATGCAAGTTTGTTATTGGTCGCATTTTTAAAACCCGGAACACAAGCAATTACTTGCTTTCTTCATCTGTTGTAGTTGGCGTACCTAAGAGAACAGACGTCTCTAATTCTGTTTTATTCACTATCATACAGTTTAACTGTTTTATGTTCTTTGTTTTTTAGAATAAAGTAAAGTGTTTGACCTAATCCAAAACTTCAAATATTTTTAAACTATGTTTGTGTTACTTTATTTTATACAATTAAAAACAATTTGAAAAAAAAATAGTATGTGACGAATCTTTGTTTATACCCAAGTCCACCTGTAATTTCCAAACTTTGCTTTACTGTAATGATTTGCAGTCTCTTGTGCCTTCTTTATGTTTTTACGTCGTATTTTTACAAGTAAAAAATAATTTGAAACTTCTGCTGTGTATTAAAATGCCAATTTAGTCTTGGCAAAGTGACATATCAATTTGTGGTTTTTAAATTTCCCGGTTTTTATAATTTTGTTGATGAAAAACTGCTCGCTGCCTACATTAGCCAAAGTTTATTGGGAGGAGCTTAACTATTTCTGTTGGGTTAACAGATTTTAGAGGCCGCTAGTACCAGTCACCTGTCCCGTCAAATCTGTTTCGTATTAGAAACAGTTTTTGAGAATCACAAAGACAGTTTTTCCCAGATATCGGAGTTTATTCACCAAACCATTGTTCTTTAAAGGAACGTATATGCTTACATTTCTTTAGTTATTCATTCTATACAGTGAAAAATGATACAGATAAAAAGCAGTTCTTTGGAACTACACACTACACGAAACGGAATTAAAAATATTAAACCTGCCCCTTCGTTGCAACTGAAATTAAAGGTTTATTTGATCTCTTCTGTGCACAAGAAAAATAAACTAAAACAGCACTGCTTTCTAATAAAAACTGTTCCATATTTTCTACATTGACATAGTAACAAAAGGTCGTAGTTTGATAATTGACTTGATTATATTTTCTCCGTCTTGTTGCACACGGAACGTAATACAATTTATTGTAACATATCCTAATATAAAAATACTTGGCTTTTATGAGATAAATCGTATATTATAGATAAATATTACAAAATTTATACGCTTCAACAGCAATTGCACCCATTATTTTTAGTAAAAGATGAAATGACATTAATCAAAACATTTAATAGTGCGTGAAAATAGAAAAAAATAAGCTTGCTATTATAATTATATTTAAGCAAAAGCCCACAGTTAAATGTAATGAAAAAGTTTTAATAAAAATAGATTCCTAATAAAATTACTTTAGTAATAATTATTTAAGTATAGTGAAGTTCCGTTATTACAAATTGAAAACAGAATTTATACATCTAAGCCTAGGTATTTTTTTGTTTTTCTTACACCTTGACGTAAATGCTTTACGAACCACTCAACATCACACTGAATTTATATATACAGTAAATTAATTGTATATATTCAGTTTTTAATGTATCATAACAATGCGTTGTCCTTATTCAAACTTATTAATAGCATTCAATCGTAGTATTTTAGTTAAATTTAATAAATGAATAACAGGCTGATTGTTTTAGTTTTTACATGTTAAAATTGTTTTGGCATGAAAAATTATTAATAACTGTCGATTTCTTACCGAAAACCACAGCTGCAATTTCTGTTGCGTGTAGATATTGTAAATATCCGTATAAAATTTATAATCTTGACTTAGTCAAGTATTTCAAGTTATTAGTATAAATCGTGCAATTTTTCATTTTCATATCTCTAAATTCTGTACTAAGACTTTCGGTGAATTGATGTGCACTTTCTAGTAATACGTTGTTTCAGATAATTTAATGTCTTGTGTTTTTTAAGTGATCTCAAAAGCTCTTATCCAATGGGCTGAGAATTAGAAAAATGGACTTCTCTGCCTAATTCAGCTACTAGCCAGATAAGTAAAACATAAATCTATTATGTTGAAAATGTAATATCTTATCATAAATGTTTCTGTAGGCGTTTAGCTGACAACACTTTATAATTGGATGAGCGTTTCATTCAAACCAAAAAAGTACATCCATCACTAAATTATTCTTTATAAGCCGAATATTGCTGACTTCGTCTACAAGGATCATTTGCTTGTATTTACACTTGATCTGTTTTGTTTAAAACCATTCTATCAATTCCTTCCTGTTTGCTGCTGACTAGGTTTCCTCTAATTTAGCGATCAACTTTTGGACGTACCGGTTGTTTATATTTTACGCGTGGTTTCTAGTGTTAAATACGAAGAATTAGGTCGTTAAAAACACAATGTAGAAATCGTAATTGGTTAATTTTGACAGTTAGTTAGGAATCTTGTCTTTGAAAGAAGGTCGTTTTGTTTTGAAGACGTTTTAAACAATTCAGCGAACTAACTAAACTAAATTTATTATTACAAATTCGTGCTACAGTACCTCACAAATGACTTTAAGTCTTAACCATGTATGCATCGAAGGAATCGTTGGAAAAGTCGATCTTCAGGGAAAGAAAGACCGCAATGCACTTGGTCTATTTTGATGATTATGATTTGAAGTAAAACCTTCCACAACTGTAAGCCATTGAATGGTTTTGAATCACGTGAAATATGTATGAAACTCCAAAAAATCTTGATAAGTAGGTGTCCCACGATTTGAACCAGATCAAAAATGTCGCCCTTTAAAAGTCTCGTATGTACTTCTTTTGCAAAAACAAACCATTTTAGATCTAATTGTGACCCTGTAAGGGATCGGTTCAGTGGTTGAATCCCAAAAGACATCCCAAGAAAACCATGTTAATTGTTTGGTGATCTCTGACCGGTCAGATTCATTACGCTTTAATTGTGGAACTATTGCGACGGAGAAGTAACTTATTGCATAAAATAATCAGTATTGAAACGAACTTGGCTGTGTCTCTATGCGCACGCCTCATATCCACGCTGGCTAGTATGGATATGTCAAGTAAACCAAAAACAATTAATTAGTAGGCCCTAATTGTTAATGTGTGTGATCAGTTCATACAACAATTTAATAAACGTTCTCTGAGTAATGCCGTAATTTTAAAGGTTGTTAAAAAGTTTAAAAATAGTGGCTGTGTATTGTGGCAACGAAAAATAAAATCGATGCGTGCAAGGACAGTTAACATCAACAATAGCTGTGAACGCGTTTTTGAGCAGATCTTAGAAAATCGGAAAATCAGCCAGCAAGAAATATTGTGCAACATGGTTTAAAGAGAACTTCCTTGCAAGGAATCCTGAAGGAGCTGGGTGCATTTTCGTAATGACAAGTTCAGTACTGTTTATTTTGGGCCATACAGCAAACAGAATCAATTTTCGAGATGCGCCAAAAACATCGACATACTCATAGTGCGCGGTATTAGTCAATAAAATAATATGAAAATGAAATTTTGCTCCTCTACAACCTCAGAGCACGTGTCACAGAACGCACCTTTAAACCGACTGGATGAGTATTTCGTACCTATATTGAATAATTGCTTTTTGATCGAATTTTAGTGTTGTTTGTATATCTGAGGTTTTAGGTTTGACGCAATAGTTATGTACTGTGACATTGACAGATACATACCTGAGTTTTGCTAAAAATTTACAGCGCTGGTGGTCTCCAAGTAAATAACGCACCCTTTAAAAACAGTTTAAAAGAGCAAATTTAGCTAATTTAATTAACCAAGGCACAACTAGAGAAGACACGCTATCAAATAGCGAAAACTCGGGGCCGATAGGTGGTCTAGGGAGTTATAACGTGCACGGACAGGCGGACGGAACATCGAGCTCATAAGCGCTTTCCACATTTCTTTTGGATCGCGCTAAAAAACATACGGCTTTAATAAATCGAATACCAGTAGCATTACCGTTTTTGTTATGTTTTAAGACACTGTTGGAAAACGATTCTATGGATTCTAATTTGGTTAAAGTAAACGTGAGATAGTGAGTTTCCAAAACTTTACGAAATTACCATATGTTTCCGTAGAATAGAGTAAATAACACTATGAATAGAATGCCGTATTTAATACGCAATAAGGTAGTCACCGTTTTGAAGGTTGCATAGTCACATACAAAATTCCAAATATTAGTAATAAAACGAAATAATTAAAAATTTTCTGAAATCTAATTGATTATTAACTTACTACTAGCAAATTAGTATACTTTTGAGTAATGCCCTTAACATTAAAAATAAAATCACCAGTATAACAATGATACAAACATATGTTTTTAAATATTTTTTGCCAAGCGTTCAGTGTGCGTTTCCGGGACATGTTGGAGTCCGTATGCAGATTAATACTCCAGGAATTGTTTGGAGACTCATTTAGCTAATCGTGAAAGTTTGCATTTTCGAGTATTTTTTGTCTTATTAAGCCATATTACCTCGTAGTCACTTCTATCAGCGGTTTTCTTTTTACAGTACGTATTGATGTGTTTGATAGCAATTGCAACAACCGTACAAATCATCATTCAATGTTAAGTTTGTAGGTTGATCTAACACGTGATGGTTTACAACATATGATTAAAAGTCTTATACATTATGGCTGATGCATATGTCATCAATACATCTTGTTTAACTCGTGTTATCGTTTATAATAAATCTTAAACCATACGTCGACAGAACATCCAGTAGGCACTTCTTTCGCGTGTTGTTGTCATTGAAGTTTAGGTTAAAATCACCATTTATGGTAATGGTATATTATCAATAATTTTAATTAATATTATTATAAACGTATATCTTCTGCTGCTATTTCATAGTTTTTTTCTTTACACATGTTACATAGGTGCACAAGGTTTTTGCAAATGTGCCTATGTATTAAGCCGCGGCCACATTTTAGCAATGACCTTGAAAAGGAGGATGATATCCTGCGATTTCCAGTGCATTTATGTGAAGTTTGTCACACCAGTCGTCAGGAAAGGCACACGACGTCATTATTTCCAATTTGTAAAATAATTTCTACATGAGTATTGTGGTTTTTTAAACTTTGAACGTTAAAGAAACTTATGTTTATAGATTTATCAACAGTAATTAAGCCTGCTGCTTTGTCGACCGTGTTTGCAATCTGAATTTTAATGGTTTAACAAACATATCTTTACCCAAAAGTCACTAGATAGTAGTTTGTTAGATAGAGGTCGTTCTACTCCTGGTTTAAATGACTCATATGTGTCAATTCAAGTAATTGATGGGTGGCACGTAAAATCAGTGAACTCATATCTTTAGATAAATGATTTTGCATTATCTGCCGTAAATGACGGGTTTACTGGCGTTACAAAAAAAAATGATATTTTTTCAACGCCTAGGACATCTACGTTAGCATTTTCCCTAATGTAAACTTTTCCTTACTATAGTTTTTAGAATAGTTTGCTTGAGAGGGGCGGACCTAAATTATTGATCGTAGCGAAATTTTTGCTGTAAGTCTGAAGGAATTTAACAATCCTCATTTCGCCTCATTTCTTCCCCCTTAGCACTTTTCTGAACTGCATACGTCAATTCCATAATGATATTCATTTTGGTTGTAAAACGCGTTTAGTTTGATACCAAACATGACATTTTACAATATTTTGAACTTTCAACCCCTAAAACTAACCTTGAGGAATGATTTCATAATTTCCTTTCTCTTGTTTTTGTCAACTATTTTCCATCCTTCTGATATTCCACACAGTATACTTAGTTCAGAAAACTTAATTTGTTTCCTTGTTCATTCCTCCCGTTTCTACCCGTTACGGGATAAATATCAATTTCTGGGCTTAACCGCTTTTAAGATATATTCACTTTGTTTAAACAATTCATCCTCCTTTGGAACCCGATGTCTCCCCCGGAGGTAAAATTTCAAAAACGGTGAAACATGGGTCCGTTCGATTATTAATGAGAATTGATTCCCCGATTTTCAGATCTCCAACTGCCCTGGTTTACAAAAAGGTCTATTTTTCAACCCTTAATTTCCACCCCCTAGGGAGTTGAGTTTCGTAAAATCCTCGCTTCGTGTGTGCCTAAGTGGTTAGTGACTGAGTGAGGAATGAGAATTGATTCCCCGATTTTAAAATCTCCAACTGCCCTGTTTTACGAAAAGGCCTATTTTTCAACCCTTAATTTCCACCCCTAAGGAGTTGAGTTTCGTAAAATCCGCCCTTCGTGTGCGCCTAAGTGGTTAGTGACTGAGTGAGGACAACGCCTTTATTAATATGGATTAGTAAGTTATTCCTTGTTGCTTTTTGTGAAGCACTGTCGTAATATTATTTCCTGCCGTAAAGCAGTACTGTACATGTTCATTAATTTGGTTTTTGTTTAATTTTTAACTTATTATTATTTTAGTTCTTTGGCTATTTTTGCAATTTTTCTTGTAGTTGTAGATTATTTTCAGTGAACTCTCTAATCAAAGCGCCATTTGTTCGTAGTAGCAACTTTAGGTAGTGAATTTCTATTTTAGCGTTACATAGCTGAGATTCCAAGGAAATCCCGTATGATTTCGGTATATTCTTCATAACATGTGGTTCCTCAGTTTATTTTTTATTTTGGCTACACATTATGACAAAACTTTTTTACATTTTCACATTTATAACACTCATATATAATAGAAAACCAATCCGTGCCTGTGTAAACCTTGCTGATAATTGGATTATTCATCACGATGCGTTATTCCACACTGCACTGTCTGTGCAGCGATTTTTAACCTCAAAACGCATTTCGCTACCAACACAGCCATATTATTTACTAGATATCGCTCCGTACGACTTTTTTCTACTTCCAAGAACCAAAATGGCGGTAAAGGGACACCATTTTCAAACAACAGCAGATGTCAAAAAAGCTGTGACTAGGGTCTTGGAGGACATTCCAGAAGAAGAGTTTCATAAATGTTACCAGCAGTAGCAGAAGCGCTGGAGTGTGTGCAAGCAGAAGGGAACTACTTTCAAGGAGATTACACTAAAGGTGACTAAACACGTAAATATGTTTTTTCACATCAGTCTCATTACTTAATTGTCGCGTCTCGTATAACTCACAAGCAGTGAGCACTAATTCGTTTTTTAACTTATCCACTTTACCGACCATAGCTACTTTTTTCTGTGAAGCGCCTATTGGCAACCGATGCAGAATCATTTAAAAAATTCGAAATCTTCATTTTTTAATATTAGTTACAGAGTGTTGGAGTAAACATCTGATAGTGTTGTAGTGCCCATCTCGTAGATATTCCAAATATCTCATCAAGTGTATAAAAAAAGGTACAAAAGGTGTAAACTAATCTGCTGCACCAACAACGAAAGCAATCAGTGAAACCAATATTTGTTGTGATTGAAAAATCCATCAGGCCAGACGAAAATTTTTCAGTTTGGAAAATGTTCTAAAAAGCTTTTTACAATCATTTACCTTATTTATGCCGCAAGTGATATAATATAATGAGTTATAGATTTATTCATAAAGTATCGCGCTTGTGCCTTCATATTTGATAATTAGTCCGGTTTACTTGTTAGTTTTCGTACCGCTTTTTATTAGCCAGCCATCTTAGAAGATGAAACGAAAACGATAATATCATTAGAAACTAATAATAATAACCTTTATTTAAATTCGAAAATATCAACAGCCGAGTTCCAAGGCGAAGTTCAGTTGGGTATATAATAGTTTTCTGCTCTACCACTTAACCTTGACATTTTATAATTACTCATCACTACACATACTTGAGTAGCGACATAAATGAACGCTAAGAGAAAAAGTACTGAACTTGTACTGCACAAAACATTTTTTAAATATATTTATAGATCTTAACTGTGATTTGAAATTGTGCACATTAGCAACATTATATGAAAAAGATCTCCGGAAAAATGTGGTTTTGCGCATAGGAACTGTTGATAATCCGCCATGGCGTATGTTAAGATTGTGCACATCTGTTCTAAATCTTATACGGTTGTATAAGTATCATGGAGTTTCCGTTACAATTATGTTATGGAATAGGCACGTAGCAAGGGCAGATGCTTTTCGCGCATACATAACCAACCTGCATTCTTAAGTTTATGTGAAAACTGTTTTCTGCTTTTAATACCCTAAATTAGATGTAAACATGAGTTTTGAACTTCATGAATACGTTTGACATCGATACTGTCAATGCAAGATCCATATATGGTATCACAATAATTAAAATGTGATAGTACTAGAGAATTGCAGAGCATAATCTTCGTTTTATGATTTAAAATGTGTCTAGCACCATAAATTGCTTTTAGTTTACATGGTTTACAGGTTGATTAAACCTTATGTTTGTGTCTAAATTAAGCCTTAAATTTCACATTTCGACACATCTTAGTAATGTATGAATAATTTTAACTTTTAGAAGCATTGATGCAATTTCACGATTTTTCTTGGTACCAAAGATTATTAAAACAAATTTGTTTGGACTACTTTGCAGTGAGTGAATAGCACTTGTGTTTACCAAGGCTACTAAATCCTGATTTACGAACGTGTTTACTTCTGCTATTCTGCTTTTTTCAAAAGTACAAAAGATTAAGTGTCATCAGCAGACATTTGACAATTACAGTGACGTAAAACTTTTTGCAAAAGTAAGAGTGTATATAATGAATAAAAGAGAACCAAGAACAGACCCTTGCGGAACTCCAGACGTTACCAGCAAAGGATGTAATTGTATATTATCTAAAGACACTACTTGATACCTTAAAGAAAGAAATATAGAAACCAAAGGACTAGTAATAGCGCTTTTACTAAACCCAGTATAGTTTAATATTGAAAGCAAAATGCCATGATTTAATGCGTCGCACGCTTTGCTATAATCCAGTAGTATTAACAAGCGAATTTGGTTACTATCTACTCCTGAGCATATTTGACCAGTTCCTACGGTAGCAATGTAGTGCAATTATATCCAGAATGTGAACGAAGTGATTGTATTATACATTTTAGTTTCTTCAGTAGCACGTTGAAATTGAATTGGGGAGAAATATTAGGAAGATAGTGACTTAGATAGTAATGCATTGTATCGCTGACTTGTTGCTGTACTAATTTACAACTATTTATAAAATATTGGTTAATTTTGTTAACATCCTTTAGTTGTGTTGCAACATTTGACGATTTAACTTGACCATAAATATTTAATTGCTTTAATATTCGCCGGGTTGATTTCTGATCACCCCATGCAACTGATGCTGCAGAAACGCTTGTTTATCTTTTTTTTTATTACAGCAATATTAGTCAAATTACGCAATGATTTATAGTGTTCAAAATCTATCGCCTTTCTAAATTGATTGAATTTTCTGAGAGCTTGGTTTCGTAAAGCTATCATTGATTTCACAGTGTTTCCATGGAGCTGGAGGTTTAGTTGCACGAATTAATTTTAGGGGTAAGTGTGAATAAATCACAAAATCTAAGTATTGTGTCATTAATAAACTCGACTTTAGAGTCCACACCATCTAAACTATACCTACACTATTACCCCACTTTATTTACATCAGAAACTATTACATCTAACAAGGTATCCCGACGTTTAGTTACCCTTGTTGGATCACGAATAATTTGAGTCATACTTACGGCACCTAGTACGCATTAAATCTAACAGCCCAACATGCAGAACCTTTGGGCATATCATGTTTAATACTAGAAGCGCGGGCGTCCCAAAATTTATCCTCAAGCGCGGCGTGCTCAATTTGAGCAAATAGTTAATTTTTATGTTTTATGTGTGTTTTTAGGGAGTGTGTTGAAACTTGATTTGTTCAGTAACATTTTGTCTCATGTGCGGTATGACGGTCGGGGAAGGTGTGATTTGTGCTTGTATTTGCTTTATGTACACGTGAGACGCCAGTACTTGAGACGAAATTGTGCAAACGGTATTTTTTATTTCTTTCGTGAATTACTATACCTACGAGAAAAACAGTGCGTTATGGCGAATCGTCCTTTGACAGATGAGAAACTTATTCAAGCTCTCAATGATATTACGGAAGATAATTCGGAAGGCGAACCGATACCATCGTCTGATGAAGCGTGGCAACAGTTACCATATGCCATACGATGATGAAAATTTTCCAATTGTAGTCTCCAGGTAAATATCAACTGATATATACTGCTGACTTCGTATATGTGATAGTTAAATTATTTTCAGATGAACAAATAACATTGGCAACTGAAGAACGCGATTATCAGTCCAGAAGTGATTGTGGAACTCGAAATCGCGGCAGTAGACGTAGTCGATGGGGACGAGGGCAGAGCCAACCATTGCCTGGCTGACATGATACACATTATGATTCTCTCAAGGTAATTCGAATTGATACTGAAATCACTGTACGTGATGGTACGATCTAAAAGGTTGTAGCAGCGAAATGAGCACCACCAGGTAGACGAGCTCAATATAATGTATTCAAAGATCGTTGTGGACCTACTGCATATGCAAAACGTTATGTAGATTACAATTAACGAAAAACTCGTACCGTCTAAAACTCGTTGCAGATTTACGCAATCCACAGCCACCAAACCGGTTAACTACGTCGTCAAAAAGTTGGTGGAACCGTATCTAAAAAAAGGGAATAAATGTTACATGTGACATTTTTTTCACGTCCTTGTCTCTACCCGAGACTTTGGAACAAATGACACAACTATTGTTGGTACCATAAATAAGGCGCGTCGAGATATACTTGTATTAGTCAAACAAGCAAAAGAAGAATTTTACAGCACAGTGGTACTAAAAAGAGATAATTTCACTCTGACTATTTATGAAGGAAAGCACAGAAACAATGTTCTTCTCAGATCTATGCATTCCGACATTCAAATAAAGACTGGTACCAAAAAGAAGCCTGACGTATCATTTTACAATATTTCAAAATACGGAGTGGACGTCGTCGATCAAATGGCCAGGCAGTGCTCTGTAAAAGCTCCATCCAGACGTTGGCCCGTCCGCACTTTCTGTAATTTATTAGATTTAGCAGTAATAAATGCTTGGGTTTTGGATTGTAACTTGAATGGAAACAAAATCAAGCGAAGAGATTTTATTTTACAGTTGGGCGAAGAGCTAGCTGAAAAATATGCAGTTAGTAGAGAAACAGGGCCTAGCCGTATCACTTTAAAAGTACTAAGCGAAGTACCTGATCGTCACGAGGAACGTACTCGATCTTAGATGAAGTCGTCTGCGTGTACCGGGAACAAATCATCTGTAGAGTGTCAATCATGTAAGATAAAGTTTGCAAAAAGTGTGTATCTAAGGAATTTTATTCATTGTGTGACTTACAATGGTTAATATTGATTCCTTCTGAGTATTCTGTGTAACATGATAAACCTTATATTGCTAAAAAAAACAAATATCTCTCAAATTCAATAAAAATTATTAAATAAACAATTACGACTTTTATTCGGTAAGTATTTTACATTTATTAAACATTAATTAAAATTGGCCCGATCGCGATTCTAGTGCTGTCACCTGTCGTCCGCCTAATTTCAAAACCTCGTAAGTCCGATAATGGGCAAAAGGGAGTTTCGCGTTTATTAAAAATTTTGATACCTACACTATATTAAAACTTCGCAAGTAGTTTTCGATCCCAGCGGCATCTATGAGCTATTTCTAAAAACTCGTATAAAAATACCTAGAATCACTTTGGACTTCAAAACAACCATTGTATCTCTGCTACAAGAAAGAATGCCAGAAAAAAGGTATTGCTACCCGGTCTTCTGACAGTTATCTTAATATTAATACCGCGTAAGTCATAAATTTGAATGGCTGGAAACAGCTCAAAAAGTGTGTGATCAAATTCATCTGGATTAAGATAAGAACGGTGTTAAAATTATTATAATTTTCACTTATTTCTAAGACATTATTATTACACTTCATATTACATATCTCAATTCATGTTACTTCACAGATTTATTCAGTTTATTTGTACATAAATGTGAACATAGAGTTACGTGTTTTTGATTTTAAAAATATGTGGTGAACGCTTTACTTACAAGCTTATAATTTTACAGATTTTGTAGAATGATTTCCTCAAGAACAGCTAAAATTATGAATTTGGTTGCAATAAAGACGTCTTTATCAAAAGAATTTCCTAGCCTCCATGAAAAATATACCATCAAGCCTGGAACATCAAACGGAAAGTGCGTTAATGACAACAGCCCTTAAAATTGTAAAATCAACCGATGAGTTAGTTGAATACGCCGTAGAAGTTGAAAATGTTTTTATCGAGTACTGCGAATGAAGTGAAAGTAATTTGGAAGTACAATTGGGAGAAAACTCTGATGTCAGTATGCAAACAAAAGAAGGAAAAGAACTATCCATGACAACTGCAGAAATTTTAGATGTTGAGCACGCTACAGCAAAACAAGCCGAGTGGAGAACAGGTTTCGATCACAGTTTATCATCAACTGACGAAAATGAAGCAGAGCTAGGCATAATAACTGCAGAAAATGTATCTGTTGAACCAGCTACAGTGAAAGATGTAGGTAGGAAAACCAGAAAGAAATGCAGACATGTTAACAGAGAAGAATGGGAATGTAATTTACAAAAAAAAGAAGAGATGTAAAGGCTTGAAATATAAAGGAATACAGAAAGATAACGGAAAATGGGCGTTTACCAAGGTTAAAAAAGCTAGGCAGCTTAAACCTGCTTGTGTCTGTGCACACTAAGTTTTAGACAAAGTCTTAGCCAGAAAAAAGAGTGTATGTGAGAAACCTGATAGCATTGAAACCCGTAAAACAAAGAAAAGGTCGGTCAGCAAGTTCCCGTAGAAATCGTTCTGAATATTTCCATTTAAATACACCAGAAGGGCCAAGACTAACAGTATGTAAAAACAATTCTTAAACACTCTTACTATAGGTGAGTGGACAATTCCTAGCTGGGTTAAAGGAGAAATTATACATTGTAAAATCAGCGAGTCAGAAGATAACCCTATAGAAAAACAAAATAACGTTATAAAAAAGACACGTGCAACAAATCATAAAAAGGAAGCAGAAGATCAGTTTTTGAGAGCCTTTTTGAAGAACCTTCCGAATATGGAGTCGCACTATTGTCGATCATCGTCCAATAAAAAGTACCTAGAATCACTTTGAGCAGCAATTATATCTCTGCTCCAAGGAAGAATGCCAAGAAAAAGGTATTGCAGCCTGGTCTTCTGCTTATTTTAGTAATGCATTTCTGTATATGCAGTATAGTTTATTTAAACCCAAAAAGGATCAATGCGACGTCTGCCTTGGATATAAAACTGGAAATGTTGAAGAATCAATTTACAGGAAACATTGGGAGATAAAAGATACTGCAAGAGATGAAAAATCAAAAGACAAGGCAGAAGGGAAATGGGTTTTTACTATGGACCTGCAGAGTGTATTGATGGCACTTTTGACCAAAGCCTCAGCTATGTACTATAAGAGTAAATTTGTGGTGCATAATTTCACTATATTCAATTTAAAAACAACGATGGTCACTGCTATTCATGGCAGGAATATCCATATTACATTCGTTTATTATGAATTTGAATACAGAAAAAGGAGATGAAGCAGTACTATACAGTGATGGATGTTGCTACCAAAACAGAAACAGAAGTAACATGTTTGTTTTGTGTGGCATGGAAAAAGACATCACAATCAGATGGAGTGTGACTCAATGCGTTAGGTTATTGAGCGAAAACTTCAGAACACAGAGATCTACACTCTATATAATGTTACTTACCTTACATTTGAATGTTTTAAATCATTTGCTGGTTTATTATACCATAGCTCAAGACGTCCAGGGTTTAAGGAAAGTTACCCACGAGTTACTGATATTAGATGCCTTACATACAATCCATCTGGATTAATTGAATTTAAGCTTGTATATAATGAAGCCTGGCTAATTTTACCCAAAAGTAGGAAAGGCGAAGTTAATAATGTAAATGAATCTAATATACCATGCTTAGGGTGTCCCAAAAGTGCGTATTCGGTCGATAGCTCCTTAGCCATTAAACTTAGAAGATTAAGTTTAAATACGAAAGTTGTTTATTTTTATAAGCTGCATAATCTAAAAATAGTTTGGTTTCTACAGGGTGTAATATAAAAGCGGTACAATATAGAATTTTTGATTTTTAAATAGAACACCCTATATATTATTTTATTTTTCGATTCTCCTTATAATTTTACATCTTTTATAAGAACTACTTACAAGCTAAATCTTACAGTTTTTGAGATATTTGCGAAGTTAACTAAAAACTGACATTTTATGTAGTAATTCAAGTAGGCGTATCTCAGTTATTTTTAAAGATAAAAAATAATCTTTGGTGTAGAATTTATTCATACATAAGCTTATTTTAATCATAGTGTCAAAATTGGATTTCAATATACACGGTGATCACAAAAATTAATTCAATAACATAAATTTGAAAATGCTATATCTTCATTTTTCTTTAATGCACACCCTATATTTTTTTAATGCCTTGTTTTCGTCTATTAATCGGTTTTCATTTCTATTAGATATGTTCTATACTTATATCTAATAGTTTCGGAGATATTTAAGTTTGTTCAATTTTTTTCGTTGATAACACTGATGAAGAGTAACATTAGTCGGTCAAAGCAAGCTGTGGATACATAAGAAACTAAAAAATATTAACTGAACTGATGTTTTTAAACGATTCATCGTAAAATTAAACAACTTAATCAAAAGAGCGTAAACCAAAAGATGAACGAAAACAAATGAAGAAATCAAACTTGTCAAACAGTGCTAATATTTGTGTAGTATTGTATACTTACTTCCTAAATTATAAAATGGATTTTTCGAAAGAAGAACTTGTTAATATGATTTACGTCCTTGGCGAAAGGGATAAAAATTTTCTGAATGTATAAGCAAAAATTTCCAAATTCACGACATCCGCAAGTTTCAGCATTTGCAAGATTGAAAGAACGTTTCGAGCAAATAGGCAGTATTCATTACGAAGACAATTTCGAACGAGAAAGAACCGCAATTAACGAAGGTAATGAACATTTAGTTCTTCAATCCGTGATTGAAAATCCTCACGTTTCTTGTCGACAATTGTAATTAGAAGTTGGAGTTTCAAAAACATCAGTTAATACAATTATAAAAAAATATAAATATCATCCATACCATGTCCAACTTGCACAAGAATTAGACGAGGATGACTTCGTTAATAGATTAAACTTTTGCAATTGGGCCATAAATAAAAATTTAGAAAAACTCAACTATTTTAGCACGATCTTATTTACTGATGAAGCTACTTTCCACAAAAAATGGATACGTTAATAGACGTAATCTCCATTATTACGATACTGAGAATCCCAGATTTATAATTCCTGTTGATCATCGACACCGCTGGTCACTTAATGTTTGGGCCGGAATTATTGGGGAAAGAATTATAGGATAATATTTTTTTGAAAACACGGTCAATGGAGATTCATTTTTAAACTTCTTGCGCAACGAATTTTAAACTTTTATTGAAGATTTACCTTTACAAACCCTTAGAGAAATGTGGCTGCAATTAGATGGCGCTCCTCCGCATTTTAGCAGAAACGTTAGAAATTATTTAAATATCCAGTTTCAAAACAAATGGATTGGAAGAGGAGGGCCGATCTCCTGGCCTGTAAGATCGCCTGACTTGACAAAACTGGGCTTTTTTCTTTGGGGTTGGATTAAAAAAAGTCTACCAAACTCCTCCAACGACTGCAGATGATACGAAGGCAAGAATTAGAGACGTTATTCAAAATATAAATGTTTCCTCGCCACGAAAAGTAAATTTTTCGTTTATTAAGACTTCATGTTTGCCAGCAACAAAATGGTGGTCTCATTGAACATTTATTATAATTTTAAGTGTTTGTATTTCAGTTAATATGTTTTTTAGTTTCTTATGCATTCATAGCTTGCTTTGACCCACTAATGTTACTCTTCTTCAGCCTTATCAACGAAAAAAATTGAACAAGCTTAAATATCTCTGAAACTATTAGAGATAGGTATAGAACATATTTAATAGAAATGAAAGCCGATTAATAGACGAAGACAAGGCTTTAAAAAAATATAGGGTTCTTGTGATCACCGTGTATATTGAAATACAATTTTGACAATAGATTAAAGTAAGTTCATGTATGAATAAATTCTAAAATAAAGATTATTTTTTTATCTTTAAAAATAATTGAGATACGCCTACTTGAATTACTACATAAAAATGTCAGTTTTTAGTTAACTTTGCAAATATCTCAAAAACTGTAAGATTTAGCTTGTAAGTAATTCTTATAAAAAAGATGTAAAATTATAAGAAGAATCGAAAAATAAAATAATATATAGGGTGTTGTATTTAAAAATCAAAAGTTTTATATTGTAGCGCTTTTATATTACACCCTGTAGAAACCTAACTATTTTTAGATTATGCAGCTTATAAAAATAGACTTTCGTATTTAAACTTATCTTCTAAGTTTAATGGCTAAGGAGCTATCGATCGAATACGCACTATTGGGACACCCTGTATAAGGAGAGTCTAAAAATTGAAAAAAAGAAGTTCCATAATTTGCAGGTATTGAAAGGGGTAACCGAAAAATAATTCTATTCTTTTTATTATAATTTGCCACATAAAGATTAAGTGCTTGATTTTTTTCCTTTTGCATCTAATTTGTTTTGGCAATTTTCTTCTTGATAAAATTTTGTGTTATATTAGAATGTCGTTTCCTTTTTCAAAGAATAAATGAACTAAAAATAAAACATTCATGTGTTTATTTGCCCTACAATATTTTGAAACGCCTTCAAAATGTCGTAAGTCACAAACAATTTGAAACATTTCATTTTAAAACCTCGTAAGTCCTATTTTTAAGGAAAACGTTATTTTTTTTCTAAAATTTATAATCTATAGTTGAATATCGCCGCACCCAAAATATTTCTGTAAAAAACATTTTGACACATCTTAATGCTTTCCTGTAAAATTAATGTCATTAGACCTACAAGGTTTTGAAATTAGGCCGCCGCTGTACAGAAGACATCCGCTCATGTTTGACTTGCAATAACAAGGGCGGTCTCTATATCGTCGGTTCAATTTAGGAGCCCTATACATAACTCTAATATAATCATTTTCACTAGTCAGAGCAATTGCGTCACTAATATTAATACTGTGAGAGGACGCCGATATTGTCAGGTTGTGAAAAATAACAGTTTGACAGCTGTCAAATCTCAGCTACAGGGGTTATGTTTATTTTATCACAATAATAAAATTTAAGTTATGTTATGTCAAATGTTTAATGTCAGAAATGCTTGGCAACACCGGACAGAATTGCCAACCTAAATCAGTTCTATCTGCATCCTCTCATGCACAACAGGCGAGTTCTAAAGGTGGCAATGAAACAAATTTGTTATGACGCAACTGATCTGACTCGTGAAAATGGGTATATAGTAATTTTCACGAGTCAGAGCAGTTCCGTCACTAATATTAATACTGCTAGAGGAGGGCGATGTTGTCACATTGTGAAAATAACGGTTTGACAACTGTCAAATCTCAGCTTTAGGGGTTATGTTTATTATTTATTATATTAGCACCGATACACCAACTTTTGTTAAAGAGATAACGTCAAAAGATGATGTCAGCACATGTTTGAAATCAGAGAAATGTATTGTTAAAGAGCGTACATTTAAGTGATAAATTCTCAAATTTAGCATAATACAATAAACACTTTGAAAATAAATATTATCTACTTATACAAATAGTCACAGTTTATTTACTAAAAATGTAATAGTTCAAATTAAACTATGGTTGTTTAAGTTTTTATTAACAGGGATCAAAATTTTCATTTTTCTAAACGGTCGAACAAATTATTGAGTTTGCCTTCATTTATGCAAACAGAAATACGCACAAACACTATAAAAATTGTGCATTTAGGTGTTTACAAACATCACGCACTGAAACTAAAGCATGAAAAAGTGTAATATGTTGTATGGAAATAGTGCGCACCTTGAATCTAAATTATAGAACAAACCCGTTACTGGAAACTTCAACTTGTGTTAATGCTTCCAGCTGATGTAATCTAAATTCTAATTTCTATTTTAATATAAGCAGATAGAGGCATGATTGCTTTATTTATCTCGTGCACATGCAATGTGAACCTGCTAATAATTCAAAAATTAGAATGAAATGCACGTGATAGAATGAATGCAAAATCAGATGTTTATTTAAATACGTTTTACTTTTTTATGTATATATACAATAAATGAATCCCTAAAAAGCCTAAATGAATTAAGCAATCTGCAAGAAAATATTAAAAGGATCAATACTACCTTTGAAGTGCAAAAGCAACATTCGAATTCGTTAGGTATTTCGTCAAATCTCTCGACCTTCTTGTCGGCTTCAGATTTTTTGATGTTAGCCTACAAGATAGATCAGTAGAATAAAAAGTCGAAAGAGGAGAATGAGGGCTAATTTATATAACGATCTCAGTTGATATTTATGTATAAACCTGAATAAATGGTTTATAAATACACACAATTGCGTTTTTTATTAAAAATAATTATAAAGTAATAATTTTGTTTTCTATAGCTGATGTGAAAGGGAATTTCGCTTTAAGGTATTAAAATCGATCGCGTTTTCAATTTACATGTAAATTTACAATTATGTGAATCAGGAAGAATGTAGAATTTGCAATTTGCACTGCAGATATATATATATATATATATATATATATATATATATATATATATATATATATACAAACACACAGGGTGAATCACGACCGACGCCACGGAGTTCTACGGCGAAGCGACATATAATCGTTAATTTCTAATACAGTGATAATGTAAGTCAATATGAGCAACATTTGAAAAATGTTTTGAAACATACTGGGTGGTCCAAAAAAAAGTGGCATTTCAAAGTTATGTTTTTTAAATGACACATCCCGTATATTATGGCATTCTCGAAGTGTAACATTGCAATGAAAGGGATATTTCAGTTGGCTACTCTGAACCGCATTTTCCATCCTTTCCTACAACATTATAATAGCAAAAGACAAATATAATAACAAATACGACCTTCAAACGTCTTAAAATATTATTTGCCAACTCAGTAGCGTATCACACGAGAGGTAACTTAGGTTAGTAAAATTGAAAATTTTTCAATTAAATTAATTATTGTAAGAAATAAACATCGTTAAAATAAAAGAATGTTCCGAACAAATATCATTATTGTTAAGAATTTCTGAAAATTTACCATTACTAATTCGTAATTAATGTTGAAACTGCAAATTACTACATTAGCATAATGTGAATTAGAAATCATTAATGACCACTTACTTTGCATATAAATGTGGAATCAGTTTTCCATTTTGCCATTATACTGTAAACAATAATTTGTAACGGTTGTAGTTTTTATACTAAAATGGAAGAAAGTTTTGTTTTAACTGAAGACGAGAACTTTATTGAAAATTTGCACAGTTGTAGTGCGACTTCGGTAAGATTATACAATATTTTCTTAATTGTCATATTTTAACTGTTATTATTACAGCGATGAGTGGATAGACAATTTATTTTAAATGTTATAATTCTGCGATTTTTAATTAACCCAATAATTATTATTAAGAAAATTATTTACTACATACTTGTTCATTTTTTTTAAATTTGTATTAAAATAGTTAAAATAGTATATAATAATACTAGGTGAGCGTGGTGATGGCGAATTTATTAATAATAAATTTATTCAAATAAGTTTTTCACTTGTTTTTATATTACAAAAGGTACTACGCCAATGAGTGCTCCCGCGCTTTGTTTGGTGACAAATTTAAATGGCGGCCATATTGCAGAGGTCTAATTACTTGTGAAATGCACTATAGCACTTTCACAAGGGTTCCCTATACCTACACATAGAGTGTTTCGAGTTATATCAATTTTTCTGAAAATGTGAGGTTTTGGAAAAAAATTAAATCCAACAAATTTACTCTTAGGTTTAAGTAAAATACTGTTCCCTTAGACTAAAGGAACACCCTGTATTTTATACGCTTATCGTTTAGCTTACTTAATTACCTTTCAACTTCTATAAGGGTTTCCAATACCTACACCTTCAAATTTTTAACTTATTTAATAATTTTTGGAATTTGTCTGTTCCTCCCAAAATGCCTACTTAATCTGTTCTTGCTATTGTAGTAGTATTATTCTTTACGAGTAAGTAGAAAGCACGATACCAATCTGTATACATGATAGATTTCAGATATTTGTAATTTACATATTAACAAATAATGTTAATGCGACTAATCTTGTAAGTTTTGTAGTGTGCTGTGGAATTGCCGGTAACGCATTTGTTAATGTTAAAATTCTGACATTGGGTGCGACTTTTGTCATTGTGTATTGTTATTTTTTTCGAGTCTGTTGAAAGTTGTTGAAATATTTTCAATTTGATAATGTTTTATCACAACAAGAAAGAATTGATATGATGTTAACCATTGGTGAACGATATGAAAATTGTTTAAGTACTTGCTTCAAGAGTGTACTCAGAAAAATACCCTGAGCGGGTGCATCCCGATAAAAAGGTTTTTGAAAGGTTACTTCAAACATTTCGTGATACAGGAAGTGTAGCTTACCCAAAACAACTAAAAGTTACAAAGATGATGACACTGAGTTTTTGGTATTAGGTTCCGTTGTTGACAACTAAAATACTAGTACAAGAGTTATTGCAAGAGAAACAGGAATTAGCCAGCCTAGTGTGTGGAGGATCTTGAAAAAACATAAATACCATCCTTTTCACATACCAATACATCAAAGGTTATACGGCTCAGACTTTCAAAAACGTATTGGTTATTCCTTACGGGTCCTTGATCAAGTTAGTGACAATGAACATTTATTTGGAAATGTATTATTTACCGATGAGTAAAAAATTCCTTAGACTTTTATAAAGTATTCCTTTAAATATTAGACAAAATATATGGTTGCAATTAGATGGAGTACCTGCACATTTCTCACGTGATGTTTTCAGAAAAATTCATATAACTTGTAACACTCTGTATGTAGGTATAGGGAACCCTTATGGAAGTGCTACTTATTTTTTATGTAAAATTCGAAAATGAAAAAATATACGGGGTGTGGCATTAAAAAACATAACTTTGATATATTTAAAAATATTATTAATATGTTGCTCATATTGACTTACATAATATCACTGTATTAGAAATTAACAATTATATGCCGTTTCGCCGTAAAACTCCGTGGCGTGATTCACCCTATATATATATATATATATATATATATATATATATATATATACCACCAACGACAGTCTTTTGTATCTAGGCAATACGTTTTTTCAAAACACCCTGTATTTTCGTTCAGTTTTAGTAAGTACTGTAAAAATAAGGCGCACTTTAATAAATGATCCCTATAGGTAAATATTACAGTTTCCGAGATATTTTGAGTGTTATGAAAATAGTAAGTTTTGAAAAAAAATCATACTGACCGAATTAATTAAATTAGAATGACAAAATTGTAGTTGTAAATATTAAAGTTGTTACCCTTTGAATCGCTATAGCAAATGATTCTTAATTCCTTACAGGGTATTCAAAATTTTCAGTTGGAATATAATTACATTCAAATCACATTATCTTGGTAATTTTAAATGTAACACCCTGTGTTTTATTAATCTACACTATTCAAAAAAACATTCTCTATTATTTGGTATATGGGTTTCCTATACCTAAATAGTTTTTTTGTTATTCAACATTTTCTTAAATTTAATGTATTTATTTGAGATAAAAGAAATATTCGAATAATTATTATCATTTTTATTCTCACTCAAGTAAATTAAAAGTTATTAACTAAAAATATAGAAACGGCAAAATACATTTTTTAATGAGAGAAGTAATAATTATAATAACAAAAACTAACAAGACGATATGAAAAAATTAATTTTACTCTAACATTTGCTCAAAATGTCTGCCGTCTGCCTGAATACAACAATTAATTCTATTTTCAAAAGATCTGCTTATTTTATTTAACATTTCCGGCCTTATTTTCATATCCTCGGGAGTAGTGGGGACTATTTGATTTACTATAAGTTGAACAATCCCCCATATACTGAAATCCATTGGAGTAACATCTGGAAACCTATGTGGCCAATTACAAGGACCACCCCTGCCTATCCACCTATTTCTAAATTTTCTGTTCAGATACTCTCTGACAGGTCGGGCAAAATGAGCGGGTGCTCCATCCAACGGGAGCCACATTTTTTTTTCGTATATTTAATGGAATATGCTCATGGAGCATCTAAAAATCACGTTTTAAGAAATTCAAACATTTTCTTCCATGTAGGTGGCCATCAACGAAATATGGTCCAATCACATAATCGCCTAATATTCCTGCCCGAACGTTTACAGTCCATCGGTGTTGGCGATCAACAGTACGAAATAGAGGTTTGTTTTCAGTATCGTAATAGCGGTAATTACGCGTATTTACTATACCATCATTCTGAATAGTGCATTTATCTGTAAATTCCACGAATTTAAAAATCAGGATCTCTGCCAGTCTTACCCAAAGCCCATAAGCAAACGTTTAAACGCAGATTATAGTCCCTTTCAGACAAATGTTGATGTAACTGAATATGATATGGATAATATCCATGTTTTTTAAGTATCCTACGGACACTTGTTCGACTGATACCTGTTTCATTCGAAATTTTTCTAGTACTTGTTGAGGGTCATCAGTAACAGAGAGTACTACATCAAACTCATTTTCGTTATTCCCAGTAGCCTGTTTTGTTTTATTCACTTTCTGATATACAACTGACCCAGTAGCACGAAATCTATTCAACAACCTTTCAAACATTTCTTTTCTTGGATGTTCTCGGTCGGGGTACTTTCGACCATAAGTAGAAAGGGGGCACCATGCGCCATCTTGGATTTTGACGTCACAAGCCCGCCCACGTGTGAGACCGGATTTTCCACCCTTATTTTTACACGCTTACGTGTAGGACGTGTTTTTTCACCCCTATTTTTACACATCCACGTGTGAGACCGGATTTTCCACCTTATTTTTACACGCTTACGTGTAGGACGCATTTTCACCCCTATTTTTGCACATCCACGTGTGAGACCGCATTTTCAACCCTAATTTCTGCACATTTACGAGTGAGACCGCATTTTCCACCTATTTTCAACCCTAATTATTTTATACGCGTACAGTGAGACAGGATTTTCCACCCTTATTTTTACACATCCACGCGTGATACCGCGTTTTCAACCCTAATTATTTTACTCGCTTACGTATAGGACATCTATTTTCATCCCTATTTTTGCACATCCACGTGTGAGACCGTGTTTTCAACCCTAATTATTTTACTCACTTACATGAGGGACCGTATTACCCTTATTTTTATTATTTCTTTTGGGGAGTCTTATGGCTGTATTAAGGACCTTTTGACAGCTAGGACTTTTGCTAACGTGAGGACTGGGTGGGGCTGGTCTTGGCTTGTATTTTAGGGGTGGGGCTGTATGTAGAGCTAGGGTTGGAACTTAGGGCTGGTCTGGATAAGTCTTAGAGTTTGGTCTTGGTGGTAGAGCTAGGGTTTAGAACTGTATTTAAGGGTAGGGCTGTATGTAGAGGTGAGGATAAGTCTTAGGGCTGGACCTGTAGCTAGGTCTTAGGGTTATCTTCAGCCTTAATTAAGGCCCTTCTGGTTGTAACCCCGGAGGTTGCACGCATACAAAATTGTATAATTAATAAGATATTATTATTTAGTCTATTTAAACGAAGCTGCTGGTGGAGTATCTGTTAGTATCGT
Organism: Vesta saturnalis; assembly: GCA_036346205.1. Taxonomy (NCBI): domain Eukaryota; kingdom Metazoa; phylum Arthropoda; class Insecta; order Coleoptera; family Lampyridae; genus Vesta; species Vesta saturnalis. Next base: position 214,514 of record JARFJB010002176.1, on the reverse strand, counting down.
TTAGCGATTCAAGATGGAAGGTCAGTTTAAGCACCCTTTTCGGCTATAGTTGCAGGTCCGTCGGGATGTGGGAAATCGTATTTTATCGTTGATTTTCTAAAAATATCGAAACAGCTTGCGATACAGGTTTTGAAAAATTATCTGGTTTTACAGTGAGTGGCAGCCTTTATTCAAAGATCTCTCTGTGAAGTTTCAAAAGGGTTTACCTGATATGGATCAGTTTGACGGGGAAAAACCTGTCTTAATAATAATTGACGATCTAATGCGCGAAACTAACGGATCTGTGGTTGATATTTTTACAAAGGGTTGTCATCATCGAAATCTTAAGTGTGTTTTCTTAACGCAGAACATATTTCATCAAGGACGAGGACAGCGAGATATTTCTCTCAACGCACATTACATAATTTTGTTTAAGAACCCACGTGACAGAGCACAGATACAGCATTTAGCAAGACAGATTTCGCCGGACAATCCAAAATTTTTAGAAGCAGCGTACCAAGATGCTACTTCAAGCCCACACGGATATTTATTGTTCGATTTAAAACAGAATACACCGGATGTGCTACGTTATAGAACAAACATATTCGGGCCTCAGGGTATTTGCCAAGTATATATAGCGAAAAAAGGGTTTAAGTCTCACAGTCGTAAAGATTACATAATATATGATGGCTGACGTTTTAATCGAGAACACTGATATCCTACATGCATTAGCCGATTAAGTAAAAGTCAACGTGACGCTTTATTGAAGTGTTTGGATAGTAAGCAGGTAGAGTGTATTTGCGAGTGTGCACATAACATTTTAAAAGGTCGTGTACCTCTGTCAGCTGATCAGAAGCAGCGACTCTCTCAACATAAGCACACTTTAAGACGCCTGGCACAGAAAGGCGAATCTATAAAAAAGAAGAAACAGTTTCTTGTACAGAAAGGTGGGGCATTTCTACCACTCCTGTTAGGACCATTACTTGGCGGAATTCTGGGTAATCTGTTTCAATAACCATGGACCACACTCTGAAGAAGATGATTATTCTACCGATGGACTTTATACAGCGCTTACAGGCACCAGATGTTACACAAAACAACATTTTAACGCAGCTGGGTAACGATATGGATAAAGTTTTAAAAACTAAAATGACCGATCATGACAAATGGCAGCAGTACAACCAAGTTCTTCAAAGGTTATCTACACTTTTCCAATCAGTTACGTCAGCCCACCAGTATAACAATAAGCGGTGACGCTGCTGCTGATGATATTAGAGATTTACCGCAACGCAAAGGTCTGACAGACGACGAGATAGTATCAACGCTTCCGCCTTCATATAGAGAAAAGGCGCGAATTTGTTACATATACTGAATACGAACAGCGATGTTTTTGGGATAAAAGGGTACTGTCACAATAAAAGGCGAGATCATACCACATTCCAACATTATCGATCTGGTTCACGAGACGTTAAGAAAACGAAAACCACAAACCCGCGCGGTTGGCGTCAGTTTGCGACGTACATTAAAGAAATAAATATACCACGAGTGTTTATCGGAGATACGCAAAGGTATGATGTTTCTGTATCACCCAGTGCTGAACGGACCCTCACAACTATAGGTGAGAATTACGATGCTGATAGTGAAACGCGAAAACACCAAGAAGAATCTCTCAAAGAAGAAGAGGACTTTCACTAGATTGGGATTCGTGGCGGTCATAACATGGATGCTGTATACTATGATCCCTCTCACCAGCAGGGTTCGCTGGTATAACACCTTTAACTAATGCTGTAAAGGGTAGATATGGTGAAGTAAAAACTGGCTGCAGGCACAGGAAGCTTATACGGTACATAAACCGGTCAGAAAAAGTTTCCGAAATAAATATTTGTGAGTAACCTCTACGAATTGTGGCAAGCGGATCTTTGTGATATGCGGACTTTAAGTAAACACAATAGCGGATACAACTACATACTAACGGTAATTGATGTATTTAGCAAGAGGGCATGGGCGAGAGCACTTAAAACGAAGACAGCCTCATCTGTAATTGAAGCATTCGCGGATATTCTTAAGGATTGCGACAATACTCCGGCAAATCTACAGACGGATAAAGGCAAAGAGTTTGTGGCAGCAGTGTACAAAACTTTTTCAAGAAACAAAATATCAATTTCTATGTAACAAATAACCCTGATGTAAAAGCATCTGTAGTTGAAAGATTTAATAAAACATTGAAAACAAAGATGTGGCGTTATTTCACTTACAAAATTCCTACAGATATATTGATGTACTCGAAAGACTTGTGACTGCCTACAACAATAGTCCTCATTCAAGTATAAAGATGGCCCCGGCAGTAAACGATAAAAACATTTTGGAAGTGTGGAATAACCTGTACGCGAAAGGTTTAGGTCCAGTACGCCATCCTAAATATAAAGTCGGTGAGCATGTCAGAATCGCCAGAACTAAGTACACCTTTGAGAAGGGATATGAAACGAATTGGAGCGAGGAAGTTTTACAATTAGTGCGGTGATAAAAGAAGACCACCAGTTTATAGAATAATCGATCTTAATAACGATCCTGTTGAGGGCACCTTTTACGAAGAAGAATTGCAAGTTGTTACGGTTGATAAAGATACTCTATTCAAAGTCGATAAGATTCTAGCAGAGAAGGGCCGTGGGCGATGTAAACAATACCTGGTCAAGTGGCGTGGGTACAGTGACAAATTTAATAGCTGGGTGTTAGTTTCGCAGTTGAGAGATGTATAAAAATGTAGTTTTATCTTACCTTATTGAGTAATAGCTCTGTGACGTATTTTCCAGGCAATATGACGTCAAGTTTTATTACGCAACTGCCAAAGCGAATAAGATTAACGGGGTCGTGGGTTGTAGGGATATCGGAAATTCAGTACCCATGTTCTTTTGCCGCTGTAAGTGCAACAGACAATTTAATTTATTATAGAACAGAGCCACCTGACGACGAGAACATGTTAGAAACGATATTAAAAAAGGCCTCAGAATATTTTCAACTCGACAACGAGAAGATCATTTATATTGAAGATGGCTGGTACGTGATACGATTCGCTTCGGGAAATTACGCCTGCATAGAAGAAATTATCAGTGAGCTAAATGACCATGTACTAATAAGTAAATTGCTAACAATCGAGTATCATAATCTAACTAAACGCGTCACTACGAAATTAAAACTCGGCTCTCGCTATTCGGATTCTCACAACGTCTAGCCTTACAATTGGGTTATCGACCGTATCAGAACATAGCTATGGAAGCGATACCCCCTCACCCCGCTAGTATATGGATAGGCTTACCAACGCAGATGTTTGTTTATTGCGATATCGTTGAACCGCAAATTGTGGGTGATGTTTTATCTCCGCTTATGCGTATAATAAATATTACTTCAGAAAACTATGCTTATGGGGCATAAAGATGTGGTTTTCTCGCCTGCACACTACATACCGGTAATGACGCGGGAATTTGAAAACATCGAGATTAATATAAAACAGATACGGGTGCAGCAATGCCATTTGAGTTTGGAACGTCGTGCCTGAAGCTACACTTTAAGAAAGTACAATAATGGTTTGCCCTTACCAGCAATATTACATGAATCAGGCCGGTAACGGTATCGGATCTATTTACAGAGGTGTGCCCTATCAACGCGGTCATGGAATAGGAGCTGGTTAGGCGGTATATTTAGAAGCATAATACCGTTATTTAAGTCTGGCGCAAAGGCTATTGGTAAAGAAGCTCTTAGGACAGGTGCTAATATTCTTGGTGACGTCATAGAGGATCGACCTATTAAGGATTCGTTTCAAGAAAGATTTCACGAGGCCGGTAGAAACCTTAAGCGTAAAGCCGACGAGAAAATCGATAAAATGATGGAGGGTTCGGGTTATAAAAGAGTACGTCTGACTGATAATAATCAGTCTCAACTGAGACCGCTGCTAAGAAGAAGCCTGCTTACGACGATATATTTTCAAGATAATGGCTTTCTACATGCTCAATCGTGTGAATGCGTCAAGTCCGAATTGGATTTGTTCGCTTTACCAGCGACGCAGACAAGTATCGAGAGTGGTGAATGGATATTTTACAAGCCCTTATCAGCTCTGAGTGATGACGCCCCAATAGAATTTGTAGTCCCCGGAAATGGAAACGATTATATAGATTTAAGCCAGACTATGCTTACATTACAGCTAAAGTTCTAAAGCATGATGATACAGCACTTACAGACGCTGATGTTGTAGCACCGGTAAACAATTGGATGCATTCGCTTTTCTCACAGGTGGAGGTTTACTTAAATCAGAAGATGGTGTCACAACCAAACAACACCTACGCCTACCGTTCATATATCGAAACGCTGCTAAATTATGGAAAGGAGGCCAAGAGTTCACATCTAGGATGTACCTTATGGCACAATGATACAGCCGGACAGATGAATACGCTGGGAAACGCTAATAACGGTTTCTCGAAACGTCAAGCACTTGCGGCTACCGGTAAACAGATAGAGATGATTGGTCACGTGCACTCGGATTTATTTAATCAAGAAAAGTTTCTCATAAGCGGTGTTGAGTTAAAGACTAAATTTGTACGATCAAGAGATACCTTTAGTCTAATGGCGGCACACGCTTCAAATTACAAGACGCGAATTATAGACGCTAGTTTACTGGTGAGACGTATGCGAATCAATCCAACTATTCTAATGCGCACGCTAAAGCTTTAGAAACAACAGCCGCAAAATATCCTGTTACAAGGACCGACGTAAAAGTGTTAACTATACCTGCAGGCATACAGCGAAAATCATTGGATAATGTTTTCCTGGGTCAGTTACCTAAACGATGCATCGTAGGCTTTGTAGCAAATAAAGCCTTCAACGGTGACTACCCTCAAATCCGTTCAATTTTCATCACAGCAATATTAACTACATGTCATTATATATTGACGGACAACAAATTCCTTCGAAGGCCTTACAACCGGACTTTACAGCTAATGGTTTATACGTAAGAGCGTACCACACCTTATTCTCTGGTACGGGTATTCATTTTTTGAATGAAGGTAACGATATATCAGAAGTGATTATCCCAACGGCTACTGTTTAATGGCCTTTGACCTAACACCTGACCTGTCTGCAAACGCTAGCACGCACTGGAATTTAGTTAGAAACGGGTCCCTTCGGCTGGAAGTCGGGTTTGAAGAAGCGCTCACCGTAACCGTTAACTGCTTGGTGTATGCAGAATTCGATAATGTGATCGAGATCGATAAACATCGAAATGTCGTTGTGGATTTTAGCTGTTAAAAGTGGTAGCTCTAACCTGCAAGCTTCAGTGTACAGCAACAGCCGATAGAAGATGGACGCATACTTGGACATGCAAGGGTTTAGCGGTGTTAACAACGAATTCATACCGAAAGAAATTGCCGTGGTTACAGATCAGGGTCGTTTATCGTTGATGCTGATAAAACCACCGCGAGGCTACTTTATATCAGGATCCATGTCACGACAGATAAAATTTATGGAAGATAATTATCATGGCTTGAAATGGTGGTGGGGTCATGTACATTACAACAATTTCCGTGAGGAGCTGTTGAGAGTGTTGCGCCCATTTAACAAGATTCACGTCAAGGGTAGTGAAAAACAACAGTTTTTAAGGTTTCTTAACAAACCAATAGTAAACCTGGAGGAGAGTGGTTGCCCGTCGATTAAACAGTTGAAAAAGGAAGCAAAAGCATATAGCTGTTTAAGTCATAACATCACTGATCCTATGTGTGCACTGGAAAACGCATTACTACTACAAGACTGGACACACACCAATTCCAAAGATGTATGCGGTACAAGTGTTGAGATGCTTGAAATCGATCACCAGCCACAAGAAGAATGTGTTTCGGCTTGTATGTGCTTCTAATCAATTACCGAAACACGCACCTCGACCGTGTGTAATTATCGTAAACACGATCCTGCAAACAAGCCAGGTCAGCATTGGACCGCTATCTACATTGACGAGAATGGTTATGGCGAGTATTTTGATTCCTTTGGACGAGCACCGCAAGGATATCATTTACATTTCCTAGAGAAGAATTCCGATGTTTCGTATACAATAAAAAATTCTGCAGGATTATCATTCGGATGTGTGTGGATTTTATGTCTTAGTGTTTCTGTATTTTAGATTAAATAGTTTATCAATGATTGATTTTGTAAATAAGTTTTCACTACATGTTTAATTGTAAATGATGAGATAATTAAAATATTGTTTAATGTCTGTTACCCAATAATTCTATTCTGATAAATAAAAATATATTTAGTACCTTACTTTTTTAATTAAGAATTGCGTAATACCTACTGTTTTTTTCTTTTAATTAGGCATGTGTGTTTTTTTTTAAATCGTGTTATAAAATTTATAATTTAGTGTTTTTTAAAAGAAATTATTTATATTATATTGGTTTTTTAGACTATTAAATTTAACAAAGTTATATAATTACACGGTAATTAGTAAGCATGAACAGTGATTTCTTACTACATATTTTAAACATTCCAAATTCTTAATATGGTTTTTATAAAACAATTTTGTGTATCCGTGTATGAACATTTTTCAAACCGATTTATTTTAAGAGAAAGGTTAATACGTTGCAGTAAGGCGATAAAGATAATAAAGGTTGTTTGTGTATTTACATTCTAATTATGAGTGATTAATAGCTAGTTTTACACAACTAGAAAGTTTTTAGTTGACAAGTAAACACAAAGCGGTGACCATCACTCAGTGCCTTTAAAAACGTTACAGATCTGGTAGTGTGGTGTTAATCCTTTTATTTATTTACAGATTTTTTAATTACAGTTATAAAACACAAGCATTAAGTTTCTTTAAAATATTAAGGCGTACAACATTTTTTAACGGACGTATGGATATTATTTTCAATGCAGGTAAAACTATGTTTTTTAATAATCGTTTAAGAAAAGACAAACTGTTATGTAATTAACTTAATAAACAAAAATTTTGTTTCATTAGGAATGACAGTAATTTTTTATAGTTCACTGAGGATTTTTTAATTACGATAATAAAAATAAGTGCTCTATAATTAAATTTTACTGTCATTCAAATTTCCCCCACGTATGGTTAATCCTATCTGCTATTTTACATCGTTATTAGAAACGTTTTCTCCAATAGCATATGGCCGTTTTAAAGCAATATACTAAATAATAATCTTTATACAATTTTTGTATGCGCGTGCAACCTCCGGGGTTACAACCAGAAGGACCTTAATTAAGGCTGAAGATAACCCTAAGACCTAGCTACAGGTCCAGCCCTAAGACTTATCCTCACCTCTACATACAGCCCTACCCTTAAATACAGTTCTAAACCCTAGCTCTACCACCAAGACCAGACTCTAAGACTTATCCTTAGACCAGCCCTAAGTTCCAACCCTAGCTCTACATACAGCCCCACCCCTAAAATACAAGCCAAGACCAGCCCCCACCCAGTCCTCACGTTAGCAAAAGTCCTAGCTGTCAAAAGGTCCTTAATACAGCCATAAGACTCCCCAAAAGAAATAATAAAAAATAAGGGTAATACGGTCCCTCATGTAAGTGAGTAAAAATAATTAGGGTTGAAAACACGGTCTCACACGTGGATGTGCAAAAATAGGGATGAAAATAGATGTCCTATACGTAAGCGAGTAAAAATAATTAGGGTTGAAAACGCGGTATCACGCGTGGATGTGTAAAAATAAGGGTGGAAAATCCTGTCTCACTCGTACGCGTATAAAAATAATTAGGGTTGAAAATAGGGTGGAAAAATGCGGTCTCACACGTAAATGTGCAGAAATTAGGGTTGAAAATGCGGTCTCACACGTGGATGTGCAAAAATAGGGGTGAAAAATGCGTCCTACACGTAAGCGTGTAAAAAAAATAAGGGTGGAAAATCCGGTCTCACACGTGGATGTGTAAAAATAGGGGTGAAAAAACACGTCCTACACGTAAGCGAGTAAAAATAAGGGTGGAAAAACCGGCCCCCCACGTGGGCGCGCTTGTGACGTCAAAATACAAGATGGCGCATGGTGCCCCCTTTCTACTACCATACAATCTAGAGGACAGAAAACAATTTTCTAAACATTTCCCAATGCACAGCATCATATCAATTCTTTCTTGTAATCCGTATTTCATTTTAAACTATTATTTTAACGCTTTAACAATGAATAAAATGATTATGCACAATAAGTTAGAGACTTTAAAAAAACAACTTTTAATTATATTATGTCTAAAAAGACAGCAACCTATTGGATTAGTTTAAATTTTTTGTTATACGGGATTAACATTAAATTTAAGAAATGACAGAAAGCAACCTACTAGATTAAATTTTAAATTTTTGTTGTAGTATACGGGATTTTACATTATATTTAAAAAAATGTTGAATAACAAAACAACTGTAATATTTAGGTATAGGAAACCCATATACCAAATGATAGAGAATGTTTTTTTGAATAATGTAGCTTAATAAACTACAGGGTGTTACATTTAAAATCACCAAGATAATGTGATTTGAATGTAATTATTTTACAACTGAAAATTTTGTACACCCTGTAAGGAATTATAAATCATTTGCTATAGCGATTCAAAGGGTAACAACTTTAATATTTACAACTAGAATTTTGTCATTCTAATTTAATTGATTCGGTCAGTATGATTTTTTTTTCGAAAACTTATTATTTTCATAAAATTCAAAATATCTCGAAAACAGTAATATTTACCTATAGGGATCATTTATTAAAGTGCACCTTATTTTTACAGTACTGTCCAAAATTGAACGAAAATACAGGGCGTTCCATTAAAAAAAACATAAGTTTGATAAGCCACGCTTTTCTGGAACACCCAGTATGTACGAAAATAATTTTAAAATGTGGCCACTACTGATATACATAACCCCCCTGACAAATAAATTTGAAAAAACGTATTGCCTAGATACAAAAGACCGTCCCGTTGGTGGTGGCCCACCCTGCATATATGTAATTTGTTTTAGTGGAAATAGAGCTGCTTATTGCAGAGGAATTAGAAATACTTTTATACACAGAATGAGTAAAGGGTAAAACATTCGACAACAATCAATATGCAACATTATCGATCCACACACAAATATTAGTAAACTGAAATCGATAACTATATATAGTATGCAAACTATTTACACAAGTGCTACCATTATGAAATAATGTCTAAATATCAACGTAACCAGCAAAAACTATTCAACCGCTTCTAAACGTTAACAGTTCGTAAGAAGTGTTGAAATGCTTGAGCTGATGCAAAATACAGTTAAAGATAAAATGGAAACATTTACCCCAGGTGATATGTAGTCCTTAGGTGAATGCGGCAATAGTTTTGTTTCATCTTGAGCAAGTGGCGCAGTTCCAACAATCATCGGTTGTTCGGGAGGTTCCAGTTCTAATAATCTTCGTTGAGGTGGTGGCGAGGGTACTGGTGGACCTTCGTTTGTTGGAAGACAAGGAATTTGGGAAGAGTTGGTTCGTCTTGGACGATTAGGTAAATGATCGTAGTTTCTATAATAACTGCTATCCGTTTGTGTAGGATTACGAATACTTGCAGATTCCGCTTCTGCGCTGTTAGCGTCCACACGTGATAAGTTGTGGCCTAACGAGGACACTTATTTAAGCAAGACGCCGTAAACACATCTTAATCGTGTTAGGGGTAAGATCCAACACGATTCACTTGTCACGTATTACATAAAAATTAAAATTAGGATTCCGCTATTAGCAACATTTTATGGACGGCATTAAGCAAACGGGTTTTAAACTGATAACAAGAACATAATCTAAAATTGTTGAATAACACTAATCTTTGCACAGTGCATTCTACAATATGCGAAAAAATCTCGAGATGTAAGCGTGACATGCGTTTCCAACAGCGCAGTGTTTAGGAGATTCTGCCTTCATTTCCACCAATTAGAGCACATTTGTCACCTGGGGAAGAAGACATGGTCTTTAGACTCAAGTCGGTGGAGAGAAAGGCACGCAAGCAATACATTAAATTTTGAAAGAGAATTTTGGGTGCACTTCATAAAATTAAAAAAAAAACAGCTATAACCAATTAAGTGCAAGTGAATTTTGGAGGTTACGAAATAAATTTAAAAAAAATCTAATTTGCTCTTTTGGTAGGTAATAAACAGTAAATCACGTGTACCTTTTAACATTTGGATAAACATTATCATGCAACAGGAATTTCGTGCAATTGCATTTCCTACCTGTATCCACAATGACATCGATGAGATCCATACTTTTGGCGAATGCGTCCCGTAGATTAATGTGGTGAAAGGAAACTATGCTGCCTTCACGTTTCGCCCGATCCAGTGCTTCTCTACGTTTAAGAGCCTTTTCTCGTCTCATTTGGTTTTTATAAAATTCGGCAAAATTATTAACTATGATAGGAATGGGCAACGCAATCACCAATACCCCGCATATACAACATACGCTTCCTATAATTTTTCCTAAAACAGTGGTTGGGTAAATGTCTCCATAACCAACAGTGGTCATCGTAATTCCAGCCCACCAAAAAGTTTCAGGAATACTAATAAATTTAGTGCCAGGTTCCTCTTTTTCGGCAAAGTAGGCAAGACTTGAGAATATTAGTACACCCATTGCGAGGAAGAGCATAAGCAGACCCAATTCTTTATAAGAATTACGTAAGGTAAACCCGAGCGATTGGAGACCAGTAGAATGACGAGCTAATTTAAGGATTCTTAAAATTCGCATAATTCTAAACACCTGCACTACTCGCCGTACATCTTGAAATTGATCGTTAGCGTCTTTATTAGTCTCCAACAAAAACAAGGACACAAAATAAGGCAATATGGCTAACAAGTCAATTATGTTGAGGCCACCCTTAAAAAATTTCCATTTGTTCGGCGAAGCACTGAACCGAAGGACGTATTCAAGAGAAAACCACGTTATGCAGACAACCTCAACCATTGCCAGCTGTGGATTATCTTGTGAAACTCCTCGATCATCATAAACCTGCATACTAGGAATTGTGTTCAGTGTAAGAGCTACTGTTGATACCACTATGAATAAGATGGAAACGATGGCGATTACCTGTAATTCACCAATATAATAATATTTGCTCGCACTTATTTTTTGTTCATAAGCAAATCCACAGAATGATACAAATGTACACGCGAAACAAAAATAATGAAGAGAAAAGCAGATTAGGTTATATAATCTGGTTTTCCTTTTACATTTTTTTTTCTGATTTTACAATTAGTGCATTGTTAATAAAAAATTAAAGTGAAAAAAAAATGCAGTCTGTGCTGACGATTATTAATACGAAACATTGAGATAACACATAACAAGCGAAGTGATCAAAATTCAATTGTTTGGCATAAAAAACCAGCAATACAGGAAGCAAATGTACACAGCTCGACCCCTATGTCAATCATTGCCAGTCTAGACAGTTAACCTTCATACACTATTTCCTTAATTATAGTTAAGCGTAATCAATACCTCTTTTATAACCTCCTCGGTTTACGTGTCCAGTCCGCTGCACATCTTTCATATTATTCTTGTATGGTTTCGAGCTCACATAGCACGATTTCTGGCCAGCAGTACAGCGGGCTGGACCTTCTAATATGTGTAATAAAATATTTGGTTAAAAAGGTTTGGCAACGTTGGTCAACCGTCAGTTTTATTTTGGCGGTGCACGTTTTGCTAGGTTAGCGATGGTGTCCTATCAAAAATGGTGAGTTTTGAGTTTTATTCGAATGTTTTAATAAACTATTAGTTAGAATACAATAAAATAAGTATTATTCAGTGTGTCAACAAATATAAAGTGCCGAAATTGTCTGGCTTTGGATTTTGTGCTGTATTTTGGACATCGGGATTTAATTTGTTTGTAAAAAGTGTTTTTAATTTATGGCGTAAAAGTAAAATTTTTGGTTCTAAAAGTTGTTTTTAGTGCAAACTTTTTTAAATTGATTGGCGTCAATATTAAGGTTTTTTCAGGTGACAAACGTGTACTCACAGATAAAGATCTTGAGGAAATTTTAAATAATAGTGACTTCTATTCAAGTGATGATGAAGATGAAACCACCGCAGAAAATATTGGCATAATTGAGGCAAGTGACCTCAACGAGACTGATTTTGGTGACGCCCATCAGGTTGATCTTGAGGGAGCGAACACAGATCCCAGTTTTGATACTGTTGAAGAGGATTCAGATGACAATGTACCTTTGACCACAATAAGAGACCAACTACTTCGAAGGCAGAACGGAATGGAAAGGGATGTATTTGAAAATCGGGGAGAGTATTACCTTGATTCAGAAGATTACAAGATTAGACACCACTGAACGATTTTTGGAATATTTCCCAGATGAGTTTTGGTAAAATTTGTCAGAACAAAGCAATATTCGTGCAATGCAGACGAATGAAAAGAAAACGCTAAAGTCAACAGCAAAAGAACATCCCATATTGACAGGAATATACATTCTAATGGGCATTTTTGGACTGCCACGATTACGATTGTACTTTATGAAAGGAATTGAAATACCTATCATTACTCAATTACCGATAGATCGAATTATTAAATTGAGAAATTTTTACACGTAGTTGATAACCTAAGTGTTTCAGACGACGTAACAAAATTAAATCGGCTATGTAGAGTTCAACCTATCATCGATGCGGTTCGTAGAAAATGTTACTTTACCGAGAAGTAAAGAACTCTGCATGGATGAACAAATGATCCAATTTGCCGGCAGTATATTAAAAACAAACCAAATCCTTTAGGTTAAAAAAACTTCGTTTTGGCTACACCTTCAGGATTAGTACTAAAATTTTCTATTTATCAAGGTGCAAGGACTTGGCCAGAGGATTCTACCAATAAATATTTAGGAATTGGCGGATCGGTAGTAAAGTTACTTTCAGCGGAGTTGTCGCCAGGGCGCATATTTTATTTTGATCGTTATTTCAAGTCAGAAAATATACTTGATCATCTACTGACGAAACAAATATTAGGAGTAGGAACAATTATGAACAATCGGATTCCTCGAGGTTTTAGAGATCAAATAAAAAAAGGTCGCAGTTCCTTCGATGAATGGATAAAAAAGACAAAAAAATGACGATTCTGAAATGGTTGGACAACAGATCGCTTACAATGGCGCCAAAATCATCAGGTTCGGCAGCAGTAACAGACGTACGCCGATAAAAAGGAATAAGAAAAATTCAAAATACATTCTTGTTCCATGTCCAAATTTTATAATTAGTTACAATCGTTCGATGGGAGAAATGGACCTTTGCGATAGACTAATATCTTATTATCGCATCTGTATGCGAACAGAAAAATGTCCGGTGAGGGTTGTTTGGCATTTAGTCTACTTAGTAATTACCAATTCGTGGATGAATACAGTCAAGACTGCTCAGCACGCGGAAACAGAAAAAGCTGTAACACGGACTTACTTGAATTCAAACCGTGTATTGCCCTTGTAGAGCAAACAAAAAAAGTTTCACAAGATGCAAGGCCTCCTTCAGATGGTGAAGAACCAAGTCGACCTGCTAAAAGACTTTCAGAGATAGCACTAAGAGACGTTAGGGCTACTGATAAGGAACCAATATGCGGCGTTAATGATAATACTTCTTATATGCACTGTCGAAATAAAGGCTTATTGTACAAAAAAAACGGTTTTTCTGTGTAAAATGTAAGTTATATTTGTGTATATCCCCAGAATCGCAATGTTTTTTTGAATTTCACACTTAAGTCCCTTTGTCCAAAATAATTTTAATAATATTTTTTTTGTAATAAACTTTTTTATAATATACAGGGTACACCAAAGTCGATGGCCTATTAGAAGTAGCTAGAGAATTTTGGGTACTGCTATTTGATGCTGGGATCTAGCTTTTGAAAATATTTTTACCAATGCGCTGTTGCCAGATCGTGTGATACTGAACCCAACTTAGAAATTTCAAATGAAACACCCTATTTATTATTGGATTTCCGGATTCTACGTATGATTCGGAGCATATTTGATTGAACATGCCCTATAGCTATCTGTTACTGTTTTTGACATATGAATTAATTTGGAATTTTTTCCCCAAAAACAGCATTATCGAAAAGTGCGATATTTTTCTCACCAGTACTGTTTTAAGTGTTTTATAAACACTGACGTACATTGATCTATGTGATAAAGAGTGTAAAAAAAGCGACTTAAATTCCGACTCAAAAAAATTCCAAAAATCGATTTTTTTAAATGGAACACTGTATTTTCTACTGTCTATGAATTAAACACTTAATTACTTAATGCTATAACATATTCCTATCTTCAACGGTTTTTGAGTTATACGATATTTCAGGTGAAAACGGGAAAAATGAAAGTTACGTTAATATTTACTTATAGTGAGCGATAATTATCTGTCATACACTAATAATTGACAAGGTTGTGTTTATGCGCCAAATAGTTTGATAGTGTTTCTTATAGCGAATTCTTATACAAGTGAAGAAATCTTGAAAATGATATCAAGGATATGCAGGAAATTCAATAATTTTTATCCAGATGCGGTTCCAATGAACCAAAAAAAGTTTAGGAGGATAGAAAAAAATTGCATTAATTACGGTGCCATAAAGAAGCCAAAAGTTCAGATTAAGCCAGTTACGGATAAAGAATAAAATGGGGTAAATGTTTTAGCAGATTTTTTTGCATTTCCCCATTCTTCGATTTATTCTGCTGAGAGAGACAAGTCAATTGAAAGAATTTTGCATAAGCGTGGAATGCATAATTATAAATTTATTATGCTTCAAGCAACCGCTCCTAATGATCCGCCTTGTGTCCGCCAAAAAAGATCGATCATTTCCTGTTGTAAGTATGAATGGCTCAGTTCTTAAGTTTTCAGACCCTATTACTCTGTTGGGTATGACTGTATCTTCAAATCTCTCATGGGTTGACCATCTTCTGTCAGCTACCAAAACAGCTGCTCGTAAAATAGGCTTTTTGTACAGATCTAAGCAGTACTTTACCTCTCGACAACTCCTTCTGCTGTATAAGACCCAAATTCGGCCTCATCTGGAATATAATTCTCACCTCTGGGTTAGTGCTCCCCAATACGCTCTTGATATCGTTGATCGTATTCAAAAGAGAGCGATTAGGCTTATACATGATCCGTCCTTAATTTCTCACATACAGTCCCTTGAGCATAGAAGAATGGTTTCAGTTCTTTCTTTGTATTATCGTTATTACAACGGCTATTGTGCTGCTGAATTATATTATTTGATACCATCTCGGGCTATATTTGCGAGAAACACTCGGTTCGCTCATTCACATCATCAGTATGCAGTACAAATCTCCACTTGTCGTACCAAACGGGCGCAATCCACATTTTTCTACACGGCTTCTAAACTCTGGAATGATCTCCCTGGCTCCTGTTTTTCTCTCACTTATGATATGAGAAAATTTAAAGTAGCTGTTCATAGGCATCTATTGGCAATTCATTATCCCTCTATCCATCCTCCTAAGTGTTCCTGGGTGCTTTAGCACGATAGGCCAAATTTAACCTGTTCAGGCCCACAATCATAAAAAAAAGCGTGTGGAATACCGTGAGATGATGCCAACACGTGTACAGGAAGATGAAGGTAAATTCACTAAAGAAGGCATATTTAACAGGAAAAATTCGCACTATTGGGCTTCCGAAATTCCATACTTTGTCAAAGAGAAACGTTTCCAATGCAAATTTGGTTTTAACGTCTTTTGCCTCATGGTGAATGATCAAATAAAATTTGAATTTTATGATGGGAATTTGAATTCTGTGAAATACTTGGAAATATTACGAACAACGGTATCTGACTTCCTTGACGAATTATCTCTGGAGTTGCTCCGAGATTGTTGGTATCAATTAGATGGTGCATCTGCTCACTGTAGCAAGGAAGTGAGTTACTTAGAAATACTACGAACAACGATATCTGACGTCCTTGACGAATTATCTCTGGAGTTGCTCCGAGATTGTTGGTATCAATTAGATGGTGCATCCGCTCACTGTAGCAAGGAAGTGAGTTCAGAGCTTGCACATCTCTTTGAGGACAGATGGATTCGGCGTCTGGGTCCATGGAGTTGGCCTCCGATATTGCCAGATCTTACTCCCTTAGATTTTTATTTTTGGGGAACGATAAAGGAACGAGTTTACAGTATGCTAATAAATAGTAAAGAAGAACGTCATATTCGAGCAAGAGGAGCATTGCTGTCTTTGGGTGACCATGAAATTCAAGCAGCAACAACAGATCATGTAATAAAGGAAATACTTGAATGTTCGAAAGCTGAGGAAGGAGGTTTTAAACAATTTAAATATTATTCATTCTAATTTTAAATTTTTTCTCATTACAATTCCAAATGTATTGAATAAATCAATGGTTTCTTTGATATTGTATAATTGTTTTTTTTTAAATACAGGAACATTTCATCAGCCACTATGTTCTATTATATTACAATTTAACATGACCCATTATAATATTAACGCATTTTTTTCCGTTTTAACCTAATATATCGTGTACTTCAAAAACCGTTGAAGATAGGTATAGGAACATATTATATCATTTGACAGGTAATTACTGTTTAATTCATAGACAATAGAAAATACAGGGTGTTACATTTAAAAAAAAATCGACTTTTGCAATTTTCTTTGTGTCGGAGTTTAACTCGCTTTTTTTTCACACCCTGTATAACATTAGATCAATGTGCGTCAGCATTTATAAAACACTTATGTATTAGGAAGCCACTGTAAAAATTGCAGCTTTCTGTCAGTACTGGTAGCGAAATTTTTCGCACTTTTTGATAATGCTGTTATTGGCGAAAAAATTACAAATTAATTCATATGTCAAACACAGTAAGAGATAGCTATAGGGCATGTAAAATCAAATATGCTCACAATCACACGTACAATCCGAAAATTGAATAATAAATAGGGTGTTTCACATGAAATTTCAAAGTTGGGTTTAGTATCACACGATCTGGCAACAGCGTACTGGTAAAAATATTTTCTAAAGCTAGATCCCAGCATCAAATAGCAGCACCCAAAGTTTCAGAAATATATTTTTTCCTGTTCTCTTCTAATAGGCCATCGACTTCGGCGTACCCTGTATATATTCTTGTTTTATTTAAACCCTGATAAATATTTTAATTTTTTAATATTTTAACAAAAAATTTACGAAAAAAAGCCAAATAAATTCTTGGGACCGAAGAGGTTATAGACAAACATAGTAGGAGTGAAATAGTATTTGAATAATACTGCAGACTGACTATGAGAGACAAACGCATTAAGGTTCGAAAATACGTTGTTTGGTCGTTGCGTTTGCCCATTACCATCAACACAGTATATAATTTATACAAGCACATCAATTTAACACCCAGTTCTTGCATCTTCTTTATTCGAGGCAACATCTAGAAAAGTTATTAGCATAAAAAGGCAAAAAAAAAGTTAATTGTGACATTGAAAATGACACAATTGATTTACATGCTCGTAAAAAGTAAAAGCAATAGAAATATATTTAAACACTTATTTCCTTTTTTTTTACAATTAAATTTATCTTTTTTAATGTATGCCAGCAAGCAATTTACATGTATATTTTACAAGTTCTCGACAGTTATAGTTATAAATAACAGTTTAAGGCAAGAATGGCGTTCTGAACGTATTATATTACATAAAGCATAGTCAGATTGGAATGAAGAAAGTTAACAGATGGGGAAAAAGAAAGCAGTAGCGCAAGCTTGCGTTTTACTTACACGGTCAATGTACCACAAAAGCACCTAACCTTTCTTATGTTGTATACAAAATAATAATGCTTATTAACATAACTTAACTCATTGAACACAACTGTAACCAAAATTAGTCTATTGGGTATTATGTGAATGTTAAATATCTGGAGTAGTAGATCAAACATTTTAAGTTCTTTGGTAAAATATACAACTGTCAAATTTCTGCTTGATTTGAAAAACAGAGTAGACAAGTAGGAAGAGTTTATCTTACTTTACATTTGTTACTAAAATAATTTTGACTCGTTTGTCACCGTGTGTAGAAACTGTAGTAGCAAATTGCGATATCCTTAGTTTGCTTTTATTGAAAATTTATGTATATTCAGTTATGAAGTTTGAGAAGCACTGCTTTTATCGTGTATTTGACGCTATTCGAGTTTATTAGAAATTGTTGTAAATTATTCGTATTCCTTTTTATGGTTATTGTGTTGTTTTTCCTTTTTAAACACGTTGAAGATCTAAATTGCGAATATTTTTGTGGCATATTTTAGGTGTAGTTTACTTTGTCGCGTGGTCGTGATTTTATTAACTTTATACCGTTAGTTTAGAAATTTTAAGTAATTCTTTAGTACTGTACTGTGAAATGTAGTATAAGTTCATGCAATAGAACTTGGTAACGCATAAATTGTCGATTGTAACGTTTTTATTTTGTTTTTTGCGTATTTGGAAAGTATTCGAAGTTTTGCAAATGATGGACGCATTTAGAATCCTTTTTTTGAAAACGAAATAATTTTTGGTTTGTTTATCAAGTTTAGATGGAAGTTTAAAATTAAGATGTGATTTACGTATTGGTATGGATAGTTAGTGGAATCCCTTTTACTAATTTGGTTGAGAATAGTTTCTTTGTAAAAAATAGTCGATCTCGTTATTTTAAATTTCGGTGAAGTTTGGTACATGGATTTGTATATTATATGCATTGTGTAAAATTATATTAAGTAAGAAATTATTACGTACATCTTTTGCGAATTTAAATCGTAGCGACAATCTGTCGCCTTTCGTTTGGTAACATTTTTGGTCTTTAAATAAAGAGTTTGGATTTTATATACGTTATTTTAAGGTTCATTATCGTACAGTTTAGTTATCATAGACATATCACATCACACAAGATACCTTTGGGAATGCAATTTGAACGGATTTACTGCCGAGGGGCTATCGTTTTCGCGCGTATGTTAATTTAAAGTAACGAAGCTGTGTAATTTGTGTGTAAGATATAAGGGGAATAAAAAACCAATGTGGCGAATTCTGGATGATGTTGAAGGCAGTCTTGGGTTAGAGAGGCAGTAATGTATCGCGGCTCCGGCCGCGTACTCGATGTGCGTTGGAGCTAGATGGAATCTGCTTACGTCTTTACCGTGGTGAAAGCGCTTTCGTTGAGGTAGGTTTCCGGTTAACCCTTCACGGGGGATAGTTATAAAACTCACTCACTTCGGTAGAATAATATAGTATCGTATACCGTTGTCAGTGATTGACAGTTTCGAGTTCAAAGAATGTGGTTAAGTGTTTACTGCTAGAGCGAACATTATTTTTTTTGGATGAATATCGCTTTTCTGGTGGATTATTTGTAAAGAGGTTCCGATTATATGTTCGTTTCGAGTACATAACTGGCCATGATAAAGGATAAATTTGCTGTAAATAGTGATGCTTTAGTAAGTTTTAAGTAAATAATGTTATGTATATATATATATATATATATATCATCGTCAACCAGATGAGGAAGTAATCGTAGAGTATGATTTTTAGTTTAAAATTTGCCGTTAATAAAGTTTGCATAAAGATCAATTAAAGGAGTTATTGGTTCACGTCGATTAAACACCACAATAACCATTGCAGTGTCGTTGTGCAAAAGGAAAGGAAGTTCGATTGATTATTTTGGTGCTTGTGAAGGTCTGAATTTATATGTTTTAGTGATTTTAATAAAATGTTTGTTTGTACTTATTTAGACGAATGAATATGCCTTTTCTTTGTAATTATTTAAGTAACGTTTAGATATCAATTCAGTATATTAAGCGTATTCAATCGTACGTCATATGGTGTTTATCTGTATTTTATTTTGATTTCAGTGGCTAAAAGTACATGTTACCGATTGACAAATTTATGTGTTCACCGAAATAATTATTGTTATGATTTATTGTTGGTGTTATGTATTTAAAAATGTAAGGTAGATACATTTGGGCTATGTGAGCTTGCAAGACTCAACTTTTATTAGATATTTTACGATAAAAAAGTTAGTTCAGTGTGTTTCGGACAAAATACCAATTTGAGAGATAATTAGTCATTCTGATCTGGTTGATATAATTGAAGTTGAAGCTAAGTTTTAATAGACATACCGTAACGTAACTATAAAGTAAATAGCTCGTTGACCGAACAACTGACTGATTTGTATGCCAGTGATTGTAGTCGCCAATTTTTTTTAAGTTATTTTTGTAGGAATCAACATACCGATTGTGGACGCGTAGTGCCTGGGTTTACCAAACAGGTAAGCCACTTTGTTTTATTTGTTATGGCGTGGCTCGAATTTAGGAACTACATCCCGATATCGACGTTTAGTAAATTTTATAAATATTCGGTCACGTTTAGCTTTGTTTTGACGTATTTTTCGTTTTAAATTGAATAAGTAATTACTGTATTGATCAGTTTTTTTTTGGATAGTTGAGACAATAATTTTGACGTTGAAGTTTATCGAAATGTTTAATGAGTTTTTAGTTTTATTGTGGCAATTTCGCGGCTTTTATATGAAGCATAAGATATGGAGGTTTGGATGAACTTTGCGTAAATATTTTTGGAGTAAAATTTTAGTAGAGATGAGGGTTTCATTTTGACTGAACATTATGGTTTCTTGTTAGGCCATCATTTGATCTAGTTCATGACGTTTTCCCGCTATAAATGTATCTACTAGGTGGCGCCTTTTTGACATTTATCCCGATTTGACGTCTTTGTAGTTATGACGAGTGCACCTTTTGCTGCATTATGTAAGGAGCCCGACCGCACCAGTGGACTATGCCGTGCGCGCACATTGACTTTACGGGCTGATGTTCTAATGAGTCTTTGGCCTGTAACAACGTTTAATCCTACTAGGAGAAATAAATAAACACAGTAGAGATGAGGGTTTCATTTTGACTGAACATTATGGTTTCTTGTTAGGCCATTATTTGATCTAGTTCATGACGTTTTCCCGCTATAAATGTATCTACCAGGTGGCGCCTTTTTGACATTTATCCCGATTTGACGTCTTTGTAGTTGTGACGAGTGCACCTTTTGCTGCATTATGTAAGGAGCCCGACCGCACCAGTGGACTATGCCGTGCGCGCACATTGACTTTGCGGGTTGATGTTCTGATGAGCCTTTGGCCTGTAACAACGTTTAATCGTACTAGGAGAAATAAATAAAGACAGTAGATTTTATTATACTAAATATCGGATAATCCTAATTTTAGGTAATTGTTAATGGATAGCTTAATTTTGAGCGTAAATTACGTCATGGGGTAGTGTTTGTAATTAAGATTACTGCAAGAGCCGTGCGATTTCCGGATCAGGAGAATAAAACGATGCCATACTGAGAACTTAGACTAGATAAGAAAATTCAACTGTGGTTTTTATATTGTGATAAATTAGGGTTGATTATCCAAAGTATAGCGACGACGAAAACAGATCAGGTTACAATTTTTTTTGTGTGATAGCCTAATGTTGCGAGTTGGAGCCAATGGCGTATTTTCTAGATCGTGTATACGAAAATTGCTCCGGTTTACCGCGCGTACGGTTTGAAGGAATTGTAGCTTTGTGACTGGTTATGCTTCGCGGGGTTTAAAATGTCAAAGTCCGGTGGAGCGGTGGCGTCAAGTTAACCTACTCGACGTGTATGTATCTGTGTGTAACGTATAGAGTGGTGAAGTTTCGCGAAGCGTATTTTGATAAAGAGTTTGCAGGACACACCTTATTTTAGTACGGTGCACTATAATCACGAAGGGGAAAATAATCGCGAACGACTTTTGTTAAAGACTTCAGTAGTGAAAAGGGTTGGTTTAACGAATTGAGTGTTGAGGAGTATCAACTGAGCATAAGATTTGGATGTTATTTTTGGAAGTAACTGTAATACTACAGCCATCAGCTAAGGCAGTAACATTTTGGGTGTCGCGAGGAATATAATTGGTGGAGGGCGGCCGGCTATAGTGCTGCCGGATTAAGCGAACCTGAGACCCGGAGGATCCCTTAGCGTTTCTACTTTGGTGACTTGAAAGTGTAAGCCAAAAGTATTCAAGTGCTTATTGTTAGTTTGGTTTACAACAAATATAAACGTGGTTTGGTTTTAAAGAAAGTTTATTTATAAAATTTACATGTTTATCTGTTGTAAGCATACTTACAACAGCAGTTAGTCATTTATTCACGTATATCTTGAGATATTTAATTCCTTTCGTTAAATGTTGAATGCTGGTGACGCCGTGTTCGTGATTATTACTTTTCAATGTATAATTAAATATTTAGATTTAAGTAAAAGGACATCTGCCAGCAATCTTAAGCTCGCTAAAGCGCTTTTGGAGTAGCAAAGAAAGGAATACTACTTTTGTGAAATTTTTAAAGGTTTAGGAGTATATGCCAATTAGGATAGGGACGGGGTATAGTTTTATTTGAATTAGAGAATAAACCAAAGTTGATCACAATAATGGGGAGATTTCTTTGTTTTAATTTAGTAATAATATTCAAGATGGATTTGGCAAAGCATTAAAAGTGCCGAACAGTAAGAGCTATATCGTGGTGTTTTGGAGCGTTACGTTTCAAGATTGACCCAAGGAGCCGTTGGTGGCAAACAAAAAGGTAGGCTCAAGTTTTTTTCTTCTTTTATGCTAGTGCACCCTTTTTGGTTGCGTAAATTGTACCCCAATTAAGAGAGGGCGACGACTAAAACATTAACCGGTCAGGCTTACCGTATTATCCTAACTACAAGATGTTTTGTACTATACATATTAAACTGATTTAATGTCTATTTAAAATGAGGTGTTCAAATAAAGCCACTAAGTGTCCAAAAATTCGTCACTAAGAATGAATGTTTATAATTAACACCACTTATTATCAAACCACACATATTTGAAACGCTTTGTATTTTAATCTATAATTAGGGCAAGGATATTTTTATTAAATGATAATTTAAGCGTTTTCTGCACAATGTATTTTGTAAAAATTATAGTACATTTTTAAGCGCCCTCGCTCTTATTGGGAAACGTACTACGATTGCAAACTGGTTTTCTATGTCCACACCTGTTCAGAAAAAAATTCGTGAGTGACCAATAATATCCTCATGTTTTGCATTTCGGATTTATAGCGCTCAGTTAATATTCAAATTCATTTCGTTTTCGTAACAATATGTTTTACGGTACACTTTGTCACTTTTTGTCACCGTGTCTAGAAATTATAGTAGAAACTTATGATTTTTTAGTTTTGTTGTAAGAATTTGTTTGAAATTTATATACCGGGTGGTCGTAAAGTAAGGAATAAATTCAATATCTCGTAAAGCACAATTTTTTCAAAAATCGCTCGGACCCGTCGATTTTATATTTTTTCGGGGCATATTTTGCGAAAAAAAAATTTTATACAAGGTGTCTCAAAAAAGATTTGCTAAAAAAAATTTTTTTTTTCAAATTGCAACCCAATTTTTTTATTGCATTTTTGGATTGCCCTTACAATTCTAAACATTTGTCGTGCAGCATGTGCTATACCTAAGTCCAAGCGTTTTGGAGTTATGGGCATTCAAAATTTAAAAATTGAAAAAAGGTCATGAAGAAAACGAAAAATAAAATAATTTTTATAAGGTTTTATTATATCGAAAACAAAGATTCGTAAACTTAAAGTAATTTTATTTCAGCAAATGTTCGAAATGTCCTCCGTTAGTCAACTGACAATAGCCTAATCGATCTACAAATTCCTGTTGCACATTTCGAACCATTTCGGGCGTTATTCGACGTATTTCTTGACGGATGCGTTGTTTTAAATCATCTAGATTTGCCGGTTGGCTTTTAAATACCTTGCCTTCAAGGTATCCCCATAAAAAAAGTCTAGTGGTGTTAGATCGGGTGATCTTGGTGGCCACTCAATAACACCGCTCCTTCCAATCCACCTGTTTGGGAAAGTGTCGTGCAAATAAGTTCGAACTACCACAGCAAAATGGGGGGGAGCACCATCTTGTTGGAACCAGATGTTATGGTGTGGCAAATCCGGATGTTCTATCTCGTTTTCTTCATGACTTTTTCCAATTTTTAAATTTTGAATGCGAATAACTCCAAAACGCTTGGACTTAGGTATAGCACATGCTGCATGACAAATGTTTAGAATTGTAAGGGCAATCCAAAAATGCAATAAAAAAATTGGGTTGCAATTTGAAAAAAAACCCTGTATAATTTTTTTTTTCGCAAAATATGCCCCGAAAAAATATAAAATAGACGGGTCCGAGCGATTTTTGAATAAAATTGTACTTTACGAGATATTGAATTTATTCCTTACTTTACGACCACCCGGTACCTATATTTAGTTGTGAAGTTTGGGTAGCATTGGTATCTAGGCATGAAAACACGGTGAAGTTGGTGTTGCTGGTTTTATGGGAAGTTGTAGTAATTTTTTTGTTATTCAATTTAATAATTTTTTTTGTTTCGTTCATTAAATATCTTAAGGTTTAAACATTGCGATTAATTAATTTGTTAGTTTAGGTGTTAAATTTGTAGCATTTTTATTTCACAAGATTATATAGTCGTTAAGTCAGAGAAAAGTTAATGTAACGACGCGGTACTTAAAATTTGTTGTAAATAAGAATTAAAAGTGAAGCGAACAAAGACCTTATAGCGTGTTACGTTTGATTTTTCAAAGTAGTGGAGACGATGAAAAATATATTGGAATACATGTAATTACGTCTGGAAGTTTTAATGACTACTTTTAAATTTCTTGTACACGAAAAGTTTTCCCGTTTTTAACGCGTGAACGGTTTGAATGAAGAGGGTTATTGAAGTGTAAGATGGCAAATTTTGAAGGAGTCGCCAAAAATGAATTGGGCGTCCTGCTTTGCGGTAAGACGTGCGTTAAATGTAACCGGTAGTTATAGCGGTTGTGAGTGATGTAAACCTCCCTCCTATGTCGTGTGGACCCGACAAATGTGTTGTGAAAATGGAGTTCGAGGGATTGCTACCCACCTTCGCTTTGGCGTATTCTTATGGAAAGTTCGCAGGTCACACCTAACGGTTTTGTTAAACGTTTATTTTTAAGGTTAGGTTTAATTAAGAAAGGGCGTGCGCTGCCTTCTTTATTTCTCAAAAGCGCTTTTGTGTTTTGCGTATTTAAATTTTCAGAGGTGGATTAGAAATTCGTTATCTTTGACAAAACTTTTATTGTTGAGCTGAAATAATTATGTATTTTGACCACTTGAATTTAATACAATGGGCGTATGTTAAAGTTAATTATAGAGTTCCCATTAAGCTTTGGATTTCTTTTTGTAAAGAAACAGTTTACAGATCCTACAAGGGTGTATATGTTTTTCTTTTAGGTTTGGTAATTCAGTGTTGTTGACAATTGCATATCAGTTTGGGTTATAAATATTGATTAATATAGGGACGGTGGGAGTTTTATTTAACGTGAAGGTTAATTATACCTGAATTCAAAATTGTAGAATTTCAATTTTTACAGCAAAAGTATTTGATTGTGAGTTTAAAAGTTTAGATATTGATGGTAGAGCCGTAAAGATACAGTGGTGTTTTTGGAGTATTACGTTTTGAGATTCTACTTAGGGTGTTAGCGATTAAAGGTGTGCGATCTGCAGGATGCTACAACAGGTAGGTTCACATATTTTTCCCTGTGTTATACTAGTGCATCTCCTTTTATTAGCGTACTTTTACCTCATCTAAGATAGGGCGGCGTCCAAAAATGTTGCCCGACTCGACGGACGTACCGTTTAACGTAACTAAAATGATTCATAAAACTCACGACCGTAACTGTGAGCTAGTGGTCCTTGCGGATATTCGCTTGTGCAATGCACTAATACCGTTTGAGCCCAGTACATATTGAAAGTGAAAATTGTTTTTTTTTCTCCACCATCCTGGCATGTGTGCATTTTTTTTTAGAATGGCAAACTAAACAAAATTATTTTGCGTCTCCGCATCATGTACCATTTATAATTTACTCCGAAACCCCCTCATTTATCCTTGTATTTTCAGAGAAATTCAGACCTTGAAAGGACGAAGAAATTGTTGAGAACCTGTATTGGTACAAGCATCCCTACTTGACCATTAGTATTGCCCGCTGCATCCGTCAAACTGACACGACAGCGTCTATCGATTTATATAATTGTTTAAACTACTCAGTTGTAAATAATAAACTAAAAACTAAAATATGGGTTACATAGTGTACCATTTTTATTATTTAGCGTTACATTTCACGTTGATTTAACGCATACGGAACGATCAACTTAAAACGTATAATCTCCTAAATTGCGGCATACACAAACATATAGTATACGATCAGGTTTATTTTAATAATAGCAATTACATTACCTACTGTAGAAGGATCTATGCAGCCGTGGAAACGTATTCCGATATGTACAAGGATGTAGGTATTTACAGTAAACATTGTACTGTCGGCCAAAATATTACCTAAATCCATTAGGTATTCCATAATACATCTATTATGGATACCATTTCCTTTACTCACGTCATTTTTGTTATCACAGATGAACGATAGGTAAAACCAAGCAGACACCAAAGTGACAATCAGTGGCGTTACACAATCTAATAACCTTTATGTAGGTGATTACTTCATTTATATTGAAATCGTAGCGTTGTAAACCTATATAAATATCAAGAATGAATTGTAGTTGGTAGTACTTCATTGAAAATAGTAACTAGACCTCTCCCACATACATTATGTCAAACGGGAAACTTCACCGACAGTGTAACAAATGTCAGAAACCTATTGTGTGTGTATTTGAATATAATGACCAAATATAAGCTTGACGAATTGCATGATGTAAGAATAAAGAAAAATGGATTACACTACATCTGAATTTTTTCCAAATGCAAAATCATAATAGTGTTACAGGCATGACAGTCACTAGAACAGCAGCAACAAAAGGTAATCAAACTCGTTACCTGTGGTTACGTTTCAACATGAAAAAAGGAAACCATAAAGATTATAAAACCAATAAATCAAATACCGCAAGATTATTCTGCATAACTAGCAATTAAATTTAAATTTAAAATCAACAAAAGGAAAAAAACCGTAAAGTAATTTAAACTAAAAATAAATAGCTCTGCGGAATTTCGCATTAAAATATACCTAAATGTACAATATATATAAACACAGGAGAAACAAAAGCTAAGCAATAAAACAGTTCTTACTCTACGTGCTCCGTTAAACAAAATTTTATGGGACCGAGTCAATGTTGAAAGGAATTTTTCAATAATTTAATCTTCAAGTTCCAACACGACGCATCACTTTTTTTTACTTCAAACATTGTAATACACTTTATATTTTTAGTTTGCACCTTATACTTAAAGTTCACAACAACAAAAGTCCTATTATTGTACGAAATCCTACCACGACATAATTGCCAATTTTCCTTACAATTTTCCTTACGTATTGTCACTAAGTTTAAACATACTTTATTGATTAACAAACGCCATTTGCGTCTCGTGATAAAATAACATTCATCGGAGATTTCCATAATTTAATTACTATTTAGGATACATAACTGTACAAAACGGCTAAGCCAAAAATGAAGAACAGTACACTCTGCTATCTCAAAAATACACTAAGTTTATACATACTTTAGAATAATAACGGATTGTTGACGGCGTAAATAATCAAAATACACATATTGTGAAGAGCTTGGAATAAATCCGCGGCAAATTACTGTCAACACCTTTGTCTGTATCCATACTCCACTAACACTCGGCCGTTAAGCCTACACCCCTCTCAACTACTTATCAACTACATCTTTATAATTTTCACCCTCAAAATCTAAACATCGACTGAATAATCACGAAAACAAACTTCTCTTCTTGCATGATAAATTGAACACTTTTAATTCCATCAGAAAAAACGTAATTTAATACTTGCTTTACAGATAACCGCAACTGTCTGAAATTTACGCAACATCTTCTCCTTCTCTCTCTCTCTCTCTCTCTCTCTCGAGATGCATAACACTTTCACACGAACAAATGAAATAAATAAAAAGCATGGTATAACAATAGAGGAAGAAATACCTTTCATACTATAGTCCTAACCTGTTATAGCAAAAAGCCATTCATGAGAACTATCGTTCAACAGAATTGTTGGGCTACTGCCGAATTTTGAGATTAAATATCAGCCCCTATTAGAAATTTCACTAAATGCATACGTAAAAAGCTTTAGAATGTCAATTAAAACAGACGTTAATACTTTAGCACTATCTCCAGAAACTAAGTTTTACTTTTCTAAGTTGTACTGTAATCGCCATAGCTGGGCTGCATAAATGCCGAAACCGTGGATAACAGCAAGAAGTTATCACTTAATCAAAACCTCAAAAGGGCTGAAAAAACAATAAATGTCTGCTTCATATTGGCACACCTTCGCAAAGATATAAGAATATTCGTTGATCTATGCTTTGGTCGCCGTCTTCAATGTTGACGGTGGTATTATTCATAATCCATCAATCAGATAATTAGTCCTTAATGGTAAAAGTTTTTAATGTATTATGTATTCCAGGTTGCATTCGATGTATCATAGTGTTATACATTTATTTCACATTCAACTGGAATATTATACACGAGTACTTTTGAAACATGTACACTTTATAACTTAGTCATAAACTGATCTATTTAAATCATATAAACAGTAACTTGTAGTTTTCAACTGCTAAAAGAGTGTATCACATCCATAAATTTAAATAAGTGCACGGCGCGGCGCATTGAAGCAATGGAAAATATTCTTACATGAATATTGATGTGTAAACGTTAAACATCGCATGGTGGAATATATCTTGACGACTTTATATATACTACGCAAAATATATAAACTTTATGAATATTACTTCGCCGAAGCCAACAATAAACGTCAGTTATGCTTATATTATGGTTCAATCTGCAAATGGATTTAAATTTTATAACTGAAATACTTTTTTATATTTTATAATATGTATTTCTGCAAGAATACATATATTACATATTCTTGTCAATATTATACTACAAAGTAACATTTTTATGAAATTTTGTATTCTCTAACTTGACGCAAAAACGCTGTATTTGTTTGTGAGACAATGTGACAACATATGTAACATTTCAAATATAATCTCTGACATTTTAATGAGAATCCCAAGCTGATTCAATCAAAATCAGCTATATTTAAATATGACTGTATAGTTCCGTAGCATATGTGAGTGCCTTAAAATTAATAATCAAACATTCTGCTATTTCAAAACTTTTGAGACGTAGACATATGCGAGACACGATAATGAGCACCACAGGATTCCATGCAGATTATAAGGATGTGAACGTTTTAGAGAAAGACACGATTTGTCATTATTGTGAAAATTGGAGTTTATTATTTTCATTTTCTCGTTAATGAAGCAATACGTCTGAAAACTAACCCGTTAAAGTAGTTTAAAATGCATACATAATATATTCTTGTTAAAATTCAATTAAGTGTACAGTTTTCAAAAAAAATCTGAGTTAATTACTAATTGCAAGAATATTTTCTATTTTCTATAGCGAAGCATTCTGATCACCTAAATGAGTATTTGCTCACGAGAAAATTTATTGTAAGTGTATTTTATAAAACGTAACTCATATTACGCCACTGACAATTTTTAACGTGTCATATAATATCATAAACGATGAAGAATTGCTTAAATGTAAAATTACGTCGCCCCGTACTACTGGTTTTGTGAAGAAAAAGAGGTCAATTAGTAGCACATACGATTTAAGCTCCAATAATTTTCAAATTTCAAATTTTGCGCAAAAATATAAAACTCATTGTTGCTCCAATATAACGCTGAATGAATACGGCAACATAGTAAGTTGATTCTTTCATGTTTTTAAAGCATTTAGTCGAAAATTGAAAATAACTTTTTCAGATATAAGGAATGTGACGAAAAAGCTATAAGGATGCCGGAACCTGTCAGTTTGTTAGAGATGCAAAGATATCATATGCTAACTCTGATGCAAGGTCTTGTGAAGTGTATTATTGGCAAAATTTAAATTTGGGGAGAAAATGTCTTCCTTGTTGATGACATCAATTTACACTCTGTCTTCATACAATCCTTAGACAGTTACGACGTGAACCTAGTAACCAATATTCAGTACAGTTAAACAGTTCCAAAGTGCATTTTGAACTGGCGCGAACTGTCATAATAATATCGTGCAGTAGCTTGGGAATGAAATAAATAAACGTTTCAAATTTAATTAAAGCATTCCAATTTATAAAAGCCAATGTTTTTGTGGATTTTTTTGCATCAAACCCGTCTCTTAATGATTCTGGAGAGGATGTCGATAGTCAATTTTCTTCTTACTCTATGATTTTCGATACAAGCTCCTAGATCGATCATCAATAGGCTTCATTCCAATAAGGCGACTGGCCTAGACGGTATCCTTAAATAAATTGTCTTAAATAAATGTTCCCCCAAACTAGTACCAGTCCTTTCTAAGCTCTATTCGATGTTTATGTTTTCTGGGGAATTTCATTCATCATGGAAGTTAGCAACAGTTCAACCTACTTCCAGAATAAGCGATAAGAGCATCGAATCCTCTTTGTCTAAAGCCATAAAAAAGCCAATAATCAGCAATTACTCCCTCTCCGTTCGACACATATAACCCAAGTTGGGAATAACTTATTAAAACAATTCAATGAAACAGTTGTAGTCTCAAAAGCATATGTCCAAGTTTCGCATAAGTGCCAAACTCACATAGTAATCCATCCTCAATCAGGACATAAAAGCTGAAATGCCCATTTCAATAAACACAGACATTCAACGGATGCTTGAATGGGGGAAGTAATTAGTTAAATTTAATGCTAACAAAACGCAGTGTTGCCCTGAGTCCGCCAAAAAAACACCAATCATTATCTGTTTTAAGTATCAATGACTCAACTCTTAACTTTTTAGATTATATTACTATATTGTAAATGGCTGTATCTTCAAATCTATCATCTTCTCTCAGCTACTAAAGCAGTTGCTCGTAAAATAGACTTTTTGTACAGATCTAAGCAGTACTTTACTTCCCGACAACTCTCTGCTATATAAGGCCCAAATTTAAAATATAGTTCTCACCTCTGGGCTGGTGCTGCACAATACAGTCTCGATATCGTTGGTCATATTCAAAGTAGAGCGATTAGACATAAATGACCCATCCTGCTGATATATGGTCCCTTGGACCCTTGGACCGTTTCAATTCTTTCCTTGTACTATCGGTATTACAATGACTATTTTGGTGCTGAATTACATTCTGTGATACCATCTCGGGCCACTTTTGCTAAGGACACTCTGTTTACTTATTCACATCATCAATATGTCCTACAAATCTCCACTTATCACATCAAATGGGCGCAATTTGCATTCTTCTACAACCAAGCTACCGTCTACCCTGTATAAGTTTTTTCTGGGTTTTTTCTCATACACATATAGCGGCATGGTAACTGCGTATCGCACATCATGTGCAGCTCTTTAGGCGAATGCGGGAGTAGTATCTTCCCCCTTAGAACCTTAACTCCGTTCCTTTCGATCCCATCCTGACCGAACTCATCCTTAATCCCACCATGCATACATACTTAATGTATGTGTGTAGGGAATTCAAGACTGAAGGAGCTTGAAAACCTCAAGAATTCTGCCCCCCCCCCTTGGGGAAGGAATGAAACACGTTCCCTTTTTATTCTTCTACATGGCTTCTAACTCTGGAATTATCTTCCTAGTTCCCGATTTCCTCTTATTTATCATTTGAAAAAATGTAAGGTAGCGGTTCATAGGCATCTCTTTACAATTCAATACCCTCCTGTCCGTACTGCTAAAAGTTCCTGCGTGCTTTAGTGTGTTAGACTAAACTTAGCTCGGGACCACAATTATTAAAAAAACAAAAGGAATACCTATGTAGAATAAATTGTAGTAAGTTGTTCTAAAAATATTTTGTCAGATAAATAGTACGTGTAAAAAACCTTGGAGATACTCACGTAAACTATCAAATTGTAGCATAAATATTGACTGGAACGAGAAACAATTTGATTCCGTCTAAACACGTAAAGCGGGAGTCGAAGGGGGCTGATTACGCGATTACGAAGACAGTGTTTCCGCGTTATAACTAACGGATTACCATTAGTTTTAGCCAAAACAACTATAAAGTTAAACATTCAACTTTTAGTCACTGTTTTGCTACTGGTAATTAAAATGCAAATCGATTTTTGATCTGACTGTGCGATTACGTAGTATATATTGTGGAGCGGGATTTCGTATTCACAGTTATCTATTTACAGTGCCGTCATTTAAAATAGGTTTCCAGGAGGTTAAGTAATAGTTTTTAAGAAACCACCTTTGTGGTTTATGTGAATCACATGACGCACTTTTTTAATATATGTAATAAGTTTATTACCGTTATTTTATTTATTGAAGTGGCTATCTACAGCAATACAATCTTTTTTCACAGGGCACATCTTAAATGTTTATTTATAAAACGCTTAGTTCAATTTATTTGTTTAGTATTGTAAAAGTCTTCACTGGTAAGGGGTTAGGATTCAAAACCCATTATATGTTAGGGGTTGGGATAGCTCGAGATACATTGATTAAGGCTCTACTTAGTTGTACAGCTACATCGAGAGTAACTTTGCTTTATGAGTTCACAAAATTTTTGAAATAACGTTAAAGATTGGAATTGTATTCTCAATTATTAAAAATTACTATGCATAACGGGAATACTTAGCAATTAGGATTGATAAACAAAATTTTGCAGAAAATACAAAAGCTTCATAATTTAATTAATGCTTTTGAAACAAATTCAAGGCATTACTTTGATCATAATTCCCATAGATAGATATATTAAGGCAATTAACGAAAGTATATTTTATGCAAAAAGTTAAACTAAATTTGATGTGATTCATTATTTTTGGATAAAAAAAATTTAATGAGCTTATTGAAACAAATCTTAACGTATTTTTTGAAATTGAAACTGAATAATACGATTTTTTTGTTTGAAGTTGAATTAGTAGTTTACCGAGTGAGCATTTATTTTCTACGATCATTGAGGATTTTTAACATCTACTCCAAAGCGTTTCAACAAAACTTTCCGAACTTAGGGGTGCCTTATGACATACATCATTTATAATGTGATTTATTTTAGAGTAAGTGTGAAATTTCATGCAATAGTTCAGATATATTACATGTTACTAAAACCTACTACCTTCCTCGTGAATTAAGCCGGCAACCCGCTTATGTTCATAAGCCTACACGACACCTAGTATGCATTGAGCGTGAAACAATTGCAAAATTTTATTAGTATAACAAATGTTATGCATAGTTGAACCTATTTAAAAATATTGTTTAAGTAAACTTGCAGACATTAATTAGTAGTTCCTCTAATAATCTTTCTAATTTGACAAGGATTGCAGTCTAAATGAATTTGTTCTAATATTTATTACAACTTGCTTTAAACGTAAAAAAGTCTAGAAAATTCTGCGTCACGCAGGAAATAAGTCTGAACTCCATTAAATTGTTTATTAACATAATACCCAATATTGCTCTAAAACCGAGTACACGCAATATTTGTTTGTTTGACAAAAATCGGTAGTAAATAAAAATATTTTTATCAGCGTTTGTACAAGAAGCCATTCTTATCAAAAACTGTGTATTTTAAACAGCTATTATACAATGCCACATGCACTTTAACGAAAATGAGTAATGTTATACAATTAATCAAAAAAATTTGAATTTTTTCGACAATTACGACGAAGAGATCAAGCCACCAAAAGTTATTAATGACACAAATGCCGTTTAGTTT
The DNA here is from genome assembly GCA_036346205.1 of Vesta saturnalis. NCBI lineage: Eukaryota > Metazoa > Arthropoda > Insecta > Coleoptera > Lampyridae > Vesta > Vesta saturnalis. Next base: position 180,783 of record JARFJB010002176.1, on the reverse strand, counting down.
GTGTATAAAACATATGATTTCCATACATTATTATGGATTATTAAACATAACATTACATAATTTGTGCAATCAATTTCGTTCTTAGTTAAAATAGCTCGCTGATTAAGTTTTACACAAGGTATATATATATATATATATATATATATATATATATATATATATATATATATATAATTACGTAATAAGTGTTGTAAAAGGCATATTACGCACAAATGGAAAAATTAATTCCATGAGTGCGTAATTGCTTTACAACACGCATTACGTACTATACTTTACCTACGACCATAACAGTGTGCCAAAAAATGAGATACTACTGCATCTTTAGATTTTTGAACAATTTCACAAAATTATAGAGGATATACTCGTATGCCTCACAACTTTGATGATCATATAGGATATAATTCGTTCTATTTACTACTACGTTGGTTTACTTGCCACTAGAAGCAATATAACAGTTATTTATGGTTACTGTACAATTATTAAATATATTAGAAGTATCTCCATTGGTTGATTCATAAGACATTGCAATATTTTCATTTATTAATGTATTCAAACTGTGCGTTTTGTTTACGAAAACTGTGCGGTTTGTTTACCGTGCATAATGAGCTATTTACTGAGGCTGTGTGTCGTGTTTTTGTTAAATTTCTACTGTGGTCGTAGGTAAAAGAAATTATAGACGAGTGACAACACATTTTAATCTTTAACTCACCGGTGCTTGAACATTATACACAATTTAGTATTTCACGTATCAGGCTATAGAAAAGCATTGAAAAACAGGCACCCTTGAAATTAGTGAATACATTCATCCTTTGTAACCTGTAAGATTATGATTTCCTATTACAGAATAATTTTGGCAAGATTAATTAATTTTAAACCGTAGTAATTATACTAAGGTATAAATAATTTGCAATCAAATTAGTTAAAAATTTGTGTGAACCTTTAAAATAATCGATCAACATTGAACATTGAAAAATCCTGAATCAAATCATTTCCTTAGCTCTAAAGTGTTATAACTGTTGGCTAACCATATTTTTTTTTAATTTGGGGGGGGGGCGTTCCTCATTGAGTCCGTTCATAGTAAGGAGTCCTTTTACATACAGTTAATATAACATACAGATAGTGGAAAAGGCTTGCCGAAAACTCAAATAATCCACATACATCGCACTAGTAGAAAATCCAATAAGCCAAGTTTGTGTGGAAAGAAAAAAATATACCAGGTGTCCCACTAAGGGCGGCGAGGTAGGATATATGGGAAACTATAGATGTTACAACGTCGCGTAAAAAAATTTCATAACTAAAATGGCCAAGAGAAATCGCTAAAAATATATTTAAGTTTATAAAACTGCCGCAAGATGGCGAAACTGCTATAGTACATAATAAAAACTTTTCTCCAAAAATACCCAGTATTAGGTACCACTTTAATAACACCAACAAATAGCTTGACTAATTCTGCGTCATTTTTGTTTATAGCTTTTTGTCGTACCTTCAACAGTAAGGGTGGGGGAAGATGATAAGTAATTAAATATTCAAATTGTTTTCCCACTCCTTGTAATGAAAGATAGTCAAGTGGGGGCTCGTTTGAGAAAAAATTTAAAGCTCTTTCAAATGCTGACTTTTTTGGGGGTCATTAATTTGTCTTACGGCGTTATTTAAAGAAGGTTCAGTTTTTTAAGATGTTCTCGGAAAAATTAAATGGAATGGTATGTTTTTAAAAAGTGGTTTTCAAGAGGAGAAAGTTACCTAAACTATAGCGGAAACCGCAGTGTAATATCTCTATTCGTTTTGGAGTTATTTCGAAATAACCTGTTTTTCAATTGACAAATAATAATATTAGCTATAAATCAAATGTTATGGAGTAACAAAGTGTTTTTCATCGAGATATCCATAAAACAAAGTTTTATGAATCTAACAAATGACTAGATTCCGTTGTCATAACTTTGTTATAATTTGACATTTGTTCTAATTATCGTTTGGTGTTTACCTAGTACTTTGTAACAATAAGTTTAGTATTTGTTTTTATCTCAAATTCTCCTAAATTTTCTCAAAAGTCTTTTCTAAAATGTCTTATTTTACCGCAGAAGCTTATGATATGTTAGCCGTGTACTTTCAGTGTTATGAGAACGCTTTCATGGCCGAACGGGTGTATGCAGCTAACTATCCCGATAGAAGATATTTTAGTAGCAGAGTTTTTATACGTGTAGCTAGAAATTTGCGGCAATATGGACAAATACATCCTATTCCAGTACCTTATGAAAACGTTATCAAAGTTCTTGCGAATATTCAAATCAATCCTCATGTAAGCACCAGAATAATTTCATTAGATCTGAGAATCAGTAAATCGACGATACATCGAATTTTGAGGGATAATAAATTACATCCATATTTCAGAAACTGATTTTGATCGAAGATTAGATCACTACCACTGGTTAAGATCTATGATTGATGAAGTTCCTTTTTTTTTCTGGCGCATTATGGACTGATGAAACCATTTTCACAAGCACTGAAGGAGTGAACTTACATAACATGCATTATTGGTCACCAATCAATCCTCACTGGATGCGTGAAGTCAACTATAAAAATCAATGGACTGTGAGGTGTGGCATTCTAAACGGACAGATAATTGGGCCGTTTATTTTTAATGTCCACCTAAACGGCGAAGTTTATTTAAATTTTGTAATAAATTAGTTGCCTGCACTTTTGGAAGGCGTTCCTTTGCAAACAAGAAGAGACATGTGGCTTCAGCATGATAGCTGTCCGGCACACTTTTCCCTGGGAGTTCGTAATTTTTTTAACGAAATTGCCACAACTCCTGGATAGGACGAGGCAGCTTATTTCCATGGCCAGCTAGGTCACTGGACCTTACTGTGCTCGATTTTCATTTGTGGGGAAGAATAAATAATAAAACGACCTACTACCCCAGAAAATATGGTTGAACGAACTCGAATTGTTATAGCCATCATTACCTGAGCTGAAATTGAAGTCGTCATATTAGACACCCGGCGAAGACTCAATCTTTGCATTGAGAACGATGGAAAACATTTCGAACATTTCTAAAGATACTTTATAAGAGTTATGTTTCGTATAGTTATTGTTCTGTTGTACTGTTGGTGTCCCAATAGATGTAGTAAACAATTTTGTCTTCAACAATTTTTAACAAACATTACTACTGACGAAGATAACTGTAAGTGTTATCGAAACGTTTAGATTGTATAATTTAAAGTACACCATTAAAAAACCCCAAAAAAGATAAGTATTTTATCAATTTATTATGTTTAAGTATCAAATCACTACTTAGAAAAGTCCATTTATAAGTAAGTTCTATATAATAGCAAAATTTAGTTTACAGATCACCAAAGCAGTTCGTAAATACCGGTCAAATACAGTTAAGGTACTTTAGACACTCCCAACGTTCAATTCAAGAATAGCACAATCAGCTGTAGCTGTAGATTAATAAACCCCAGCAGATGTTCCGAGCTCAAGCAACATTTAATTAGAAAGTAAAGATTCTGACAGAAAACATCTGGTGTTCTGATTTACATTAGATGATTGATTTAGACGCTAACCTGTGTTCGTAAGCTTCCCGATTTTAATTTAGATAAAAGTGAACCCCATATAAATAAGATAGCGGTAGTCACGATCACAGGTTGATAAGATTACTGGTTCTGTACATACAATTTATTCACAACCCATGTAGGTATTGAGTAATCCCATTAGTAAATTGGTGTTTAATACGTAAGTAGTGTCGTTAACGGATACTATTACGAAATCTTACTGATGATCATTCCAGGTGTTCGACAATCAAGTTACCAATTGGTCCTAATCTTGAGCCAACATTTCCACTTGAGAAATAAGTCCAATAAGTAGCTGTATGTACGAAATATCAAAAGAACTAAGTTATTACCTCGACCAATCACTGTGTAGAAAATCCAGCTGAGCTGTAGAAAGGCCTTAAACCAAATTATTGAAGAACGCAGAACCCTTCATAAAAATGAGCGGAAGATGTAAAATCCAGTTTTCGCCGTTCTATAATTAAAAATTGTAAAAATCCATGTTACACATGTCTCGAGCTGTCGAGAAAAATTCAAAAACGGATAAATACAAAAAAAAAGGACTGGAAAACGTTATTCAATTTCAGGACGCCAACTGTCAATGTGTTCTTGAAGAATTGCGCGGTAGGTGTATTAAACCAACACTTAAATTGTTTAAAGAATTGTTTGAAATGTAACAATGGTTGAAGCTTAGGTCGAATGGAGTTACAATTAAAATAAATGAGCGGATGGCGAAATTTATTAAGTATGTAAAATAGTAAATTCACAACGATGTCCACATAGTAGAATAGAAGATTAAAAGGTTAGCAATTACTCAATTTAACACGTTACAGAAGCTAATGCTAAGGTCATACAAAGGTTCTTTTATCCAACAATATTGATATTTATGTACTTTAGTGTTTCACAAAAAAGCACATAAACTTTAAATCTATATTCTTTAACCTTACTTCGTGGAATTGAATAATTAATTTCCGAAAAAAAGTTTAAGTTATAGTACTAATGTTTAAAAAAAAATTTCTTTAATATAATTATTTTAAAATATATTAATCTTCGCATTCGACGGTCACTTTTAAATTTTCGTGCCAATCCAGTTTCGAGTCCGTGTACCTTCGCCGGTCCGCTACGCCTGAACCGTTCGTCTTTTTTTTTCGTTTGATGACACATCTATAGATCAAGACCTTTTTTTAGACACTTCAAGCAAATTTTTACACCTATCCGTTCTCTTAATTAAAAAAAAACACATTTCAAATCAATATATAAATTCCATAATCGCTTTCCCATATACTTACATACAGGGTTAGTTAAAAGTATGGAGACGGCGATTTATTGTCGTTAATATTCATTTTAGGAAATTATGTTCAATACAAAAGTTTGTTATGAAATTATTATTTACATTTGAGAATACTTGAATTATTTTTTTCTTCAATTGTTTTTAAGTTACGACGTCATCGATATTTTTTTGAAATGACAACCTATATTTCTGATTATTGATTTCGATAGTACATTCTATTCTCTTTTCAACGGTATACAATTTTCAATATGTTACATTTGAAAAAAATTGAGAAAAAGTGCCTTAATGTTCAAATATTAAAGATCCATTAAATTAGCAGAATTAATCTAGATAGACAAAAGCGAGGCGCTAAACAAACTCGAGCGAGGTAACTTTATCAGTGGTTATTGTTTATGTCAAATAGTTGACATATTTCAATTGTGCAATTTGTTGCTGTCAATATTAGCAATGGCGAGTTTAAGCGAACGTGAAAGAATTGAAATACTTATGATGTTGGGTTATGGAAATAGACGCAGAAGTTTACAAGACGCTTGTAATTTATTTAAAGACACGCATCCAACCAGAAATCCAATTTCTAAATCCGTTGTTGGTAAAACCTTAAAACGCTTTGAACAAACCGGTAGTGTTAAACATTTGCCAAGGAGTGGTAGACCTAGAACAGCGAAAAGCGACGATAAAAAACTGAATGTTCTATTGGCCGTATCTGAAGATTCCCATTTATCAACCAATCAATTAGCGGCCAATCACAATATTTCACAGTCATCGGTCGTTTCAATTTTAAAAGGTGAAAAGTATAAACCTTATAAGGTACAACTTCTACACGAGTTGACGGAAGATGATTTTGTAGGAGACTACGATTTTGTGAAGAAATGTCAAATATTTGCAATAATAATGCAAATTTCGTCAACAATATTCTTTTCTCTGACGAAGCTACCTTTTGTCTTACCGGTGAAGTAAACAGACATAATTGCAGATATTGGTCATCGGAAAATCCTTTTTGGTTTATGGAGCACCATACGCAGTACCCCCAAAAGGTTAATGTTTGGGTTGACATTCTAGGGGGTCATATTATCGGTCCCTTTTTCATCAATGGCAATTTAACTTCGGCTCTGTATTTGCAGTGATTGCAAAATGAAATTATACCTGCTTGTGCTATGCTGTATCCAGATGAAAACAATGAACACCTTCCCAATAACAGTATTTGGTTTCAGCAAGATGGCGCCCCACCACATTATGGTGTAAATGTTCGTCAATATTTGGATAACGTCTTTCCAAACAGATGGATTGGGAGACGAGGAAGTATTGATTTAAGCCCTTTAGATTTTTTTCTTTGGGGATACGTAAAAAACAGGGTTTACACAGATAAGCCCAACGATGTCGAAGATTTAAAAATCCGAATTACCAGAACGATAGAAGAAATTCCCCGAGAATTTTTACAAAATTCTATTTAGGGTTTTGTAAATCGATTGAGTCATTGTCAAATTAGAAATGGAGAACAATTTGAACACTTATAATAAAATACTTATCTTTTTGGGATTTTTAATGGTGTACTTTAAATTATACAATCTAAACGTTTCGATAACACTTACAGTTATCTTCGTCAGTAGTAATGTTAGTTAAAATTGTTAAAGATGTAGTAAACAATTTTGTCAAATTTGAAAAATTCAAACATAAACATAAGCCTGCTATTAATATAACAGTTTGAGAAACGTATAAGCCAACTATAAAATTGTAGTAAAGAATAACTAGGTCATTAAAATTAAATATTGTTAAACTGCCTCAAAGATGACAAACCAGAACACTCTCTACGACGAAAGCTAACAATGAAATTTGCCAGCCAAAAAACACATTTAACAAAATTTAATCGAGTTATGATGTAAGTGTAAAGTTGTGAAAACTTCAATTTTAAAATGATAGAAGCATTCATTAGGTTTTTGCTTGTTTTTCCTAGACCTTGAAGCAAATGCTTTATCAATTATATGTTAAATTTCCACAGCACTATAATTTAACATAAGTAGTTGAAATTAAATTGAAATTAAAAATTACAAAGAACGTTCTGCATTGTGCTTTTCATTGTTAATAACACTTCCAATTATTGATAAAGATATCTCTTTGTTAGATTTAACTGGGTTATTTTTGATGTAATGTTTGGATTTGTGAATGCTTCTATCATTTTAAAATTGAAGTTTTCACAACTTTACACTTACATCATAACTCGATAAATTTTGTTAAATGTGTTTTTGGCTGGCAAATTTCATTGTTAGCTTTCGTCGTAGAGAGTGTTCTGGTTTGTCATCTTTGAGGCAGTTTAACAATATTTAATTTTAATGACCTAGTTATTCTTTACTACAATTTTATAGTTGGCTTATACGTTTCTCAAACTGTTATATTAATAGCAGGCTTATGTTTATGTTTGAATTTTCAAATTTGACAAAATTGTTTACTACATCTTTAACAATTTTTAACTAACATTACTACTGACGAAGATAACTGTAAGTGTTATCGAAACGTTTAGATTGTATAATTTAAAGTACACCATTAAAAATCCCAAAAAGATAAGTATTTTATTATGAGTGTTAATGGTGAAAGTTTACATTTTCAAATTTGAACACTTACTTTAATTTAGTTAGTTATTAATTTTTTTTTAATGATAAGATTGTGACTGATAAGTTTATTGCAAATAAATGAGTCTAGTTACCGTGTTAATTAATTCTGCTAATTTAATGGATCTTTAATATTAGAACATTAAGGCACTTTTGCTCAATTTTTTTCAAATGTAACATATTGAAAATTGTATACCGTTGAAAAGAGAATAGAATGTACTATTGAAATCAATAATCAGAAATATAGGTTGTCATTTCAAAAAAATATCGATGACGTCGTAACTTAAAAACAATTGAAGAAATAAATAATTCAAGTATTCTCAAATGTAGATAATAATTTCATAACAAACTTTTGTATTGAACATAATTTCCTAAAATGAATATTAATGACAATAAATCGCTGTCTTCATACTTTTAACTAACCCTGTATAAAGAGAAAGCTATGTAATCGGTTTAAATTTTCAGTTTTTTTTGTATTTCTCGACGTTTTATGGCATAAACAACAAAAACAACACACGCACGTGGGTGCGTGCGTGCGTGAGTGCGTGCGTTCGTGTGCGTGTGAGTCTACGTGCGCGTGTGCAAGCGCGTGTACGTGTGTGTTTGAAATTTGGTACAAAAATACTTTGCCACAAAATCTATGTCAAGTTCGTTAATTAGCAGAATCCAATCAGTGGTGGGCGTAGGAAATTAAAAAAAATCATTGCTTCAAATTTTAAAAAGTTACAAAATTAAAAAAAACAAACTGATACTGATATAATTTCAAAATAAAAAAATAATAATAGCCAGTAGCGCGCCGTTTTTGGGGTGCAAAATTGTGCATTTTTTGAGATATAAACCATTTTCGGGTATTGGGGGTTTTTAAGATCGCTGACTATAAAACATTTGTCAAAATTAAAAAATTCAAAATGGCGGATCAAAAATGTAAGATTACCGTCTATAAAAACCAATATAACTCAAATTCAAGTATTGTGCGCTTTTAAGTTGCTTATTACAAATTTTCAGCCAAAATTTGTTTACATATGTGGGAAAGCATTATGGCAGATAATTTGGCAGCGGTTTTTCTTTAATATAATTATTTATTTCCCCACGCATTTCAATACAACGTGTTCCATTATCAAGAGAAGTATCTAAGTAATATAACAAAATAAGGGGCAAGAAATCATTAAGGTAAAACAGATATTTTTCTTCATGTTTGTAAATTGCTAATGCTTCCAAAACATTTAATTTGTCTCTTTTATTACAAAAATGTAAAAATTTAATGCTGTTTTGTAAAGTCGTATTTACCAGTAAACGTTTGGCATAATTTGATGTGTCTGTATGTTTATATTTGTAACATCTAATGTGTTGTTTGTATCTAATATCAAAGTTCCTAAGTGTTTATCGTATATAAACATAATTACAAAACGTGCAGTTTAAATTATGAATATCCAACTTCAAAAGGTCATTAGTTGAACCTTTGGCATTAAATAAACATTTAAGAACATTGATATTGTTTTAAAAGCTCTTTTGTACTTGTTGTTCTTTTGTAATACGTGAGCCACTTTTTCTGATATTTTTCTAAAATATGAAAGTGACAAGTATTTATTTTCTATCGGTTCTATGTTAACTGGGTAAATGGTTTTGATAGAAAATCTGTACTCTTGATTTTTATCTAAAGTGTCGATTATATTTGAAGTGTAAACATTTACTTGTGCAATTTGATTAATAGTTGACACTTCATTGAAATTTGTTTGCTTTAATGGTAATGACGTTGCTGTATCTACTGATGATATGTATGCAGCTAACTTATGTGATGTACGGTGATATGAATCGTTTGGAATTGTAATGTTTGTATGAGTACGTTTTCTGAATATGAAGAATTCAATCTTGTTTTGTGTATTAATTTTTATGCTTACATCTAGAAAATTAATGACCCTAACTTGTTCTTTCTCTAGCGTAAATTTTATGTTAGGATGTAATTTGTTGACAATAATTTAAAACTTGTCAATGAAATCTGATGAACTGAATCATCAACATAATGAAACCAAAATAAAATCTTATCAAAACCATTTAATTCAAAAATGTAATCTTCTAAATTATGCATAAAATGGACGAAATTGGACTGCCCATAGGTACACCATGTTTTTGTTTTGTACGTGAAATAATTATAATTAACACAGATCAAATAACTGAATCAACTCCATTCCTGTAACTAATTTAACATTATCATTAAATAAAAAATAATTCTATATATTCATACATTCTTGGGGGGTATTTTGGAAAACATGCTAGAAACATCAAAACTTACAAGCATATTATGTAGTGGTAATTTTATGTTTTGTTGTTTATTAATTCGTTGCAAGTTACCACCACTAAAATACACCCTCAAGAATATATGCGTTAAATAATTAAATAATTTTTTATTTAATAATAATGTTGAATTAGTTGCACGATAGAGTTAATTCAATTATTTGATCTCTGTGTCAATGGAAATTAATTCACATTCAATAATAAGATTATTTACAAAAAGATGGTTTACTTATGGGCAGTCCAATTTTACCCATTTTAGCTAATATCTTTATGGATAATTTAGAAGATCAAATTTTTGTGTTAAATGGTTCGGATAAGATCGTAGTTTGGTTTTCGTTATGTTGATGATACTTTAGCATGTTTTGATAGTTCATCAGCTTTTATTGAGGAGGTTTTAATTGATATTAACATTTTACATCCTAACAAAATTTAAACCAAGGAAAGGACAATATTCTCTATATTTAAACATAAAAATTAATACACATCTCTATATACAAAAATCCTACACAGACATTACAATTCCAAACGATTCATGTCACATAAATTAGCTTCATATAAATTATTACTGCATAAAGCAATGTCATTTCCATTAAACAAAACAAATTTTAATAAAGAAATATCAATTGTAAACCAAATTCAACAAGCATGTATTTTAAATATAATCGACAATACTTTCGGTTTCAAAAAGCAAGACACCTGAGTTTAGAATGTTTTTGTTTGTAATATCAAAGTTCCTAAGTATTTGTGCAATATAAACAGAATTACAGAATGTGCAGTTCAATTATAAATCATCAAATGCCGTTAGTTGAATTTCTCGCATTAAACACATTTAAGAACATGAGTATTAACTCTGAAAGTTATTTTGTCCTTTTGTAATATGTGAGCTACTTTTTCTAATATTTTTTCAAAATATGAAATTGATCCGTGTTTATTTTCTAACGGTTCTGTGTTAACTGGGTAAATGTTTCCGATTTTTAACTACGTACCGGTTTAAAAAGCAAGACACCTGAGTTTGGAATGTTATAATTTTTTTATTTGGCGTTCGATTATTTTGATATTTGGAATGAATGTACTTAGTATGCATCTACTAACTGTCATTAAACATGAAAATTGTAAGTGAACCTCATCGGCAGTTATTTATAAAGAAATCAAAAAAAGGACTGTTTTTTGCACATATTTTACATACCGAGACTTTGAAGTCTTGTAACTTCATTTTTTTTACTGAAAATATATGACATTTTAAGCAATAATGCATCCATCCTATACGAACGCGTTAGTAATTACAAATCTTCCAAAAGTTTTCAAATTTTGATAAGCATTGACCTTTTATCAGTACATGGTAACGTTCTTAAAAATGCGTTTCGGCTGAACTAAATTAATTGTAGGGATGAATTTATAGTAAATAATCACTATCAAATGAAATCTATTAATTATATAACTTCGTCTCAATCAATAAAAAATTTAATCTTGCCCGCTGACGAGAGAACGCAATATTGTAATAAGTTGAGAGGCGAGTAACTACGAGATTATATTCACGCCACCGATCCCTGCTAAAACAAAACTGCGATTTATGTACATGACTGAATTTTTTTTAGCATAAGATAATAAGACTTTGTGTAATTCGTATTATATCTATTAGTAATAAGTATTGTACAATATTACAAATAAACAGTAGCTATCCAATGTAAACAGTTAAAATGATAAATAACATACTTATACCTACTAAAGATATGAATTGAAATATTACTTACAATAAAAATAATAGCTAACAAAAATCAAAAACGTTTCGTGCCTATTTAATAATAGTAAAACTTTCACTTTGAACAATTTGCTTTCCTATTATAACTTTTATAATCCGTTGATTAGTAGTACTTAAGGAGTCTCACATTCCAATAACATTATTGACTTTAAATGTAAAGTATAAATATCACTACTTGATATAATTGCTTGGTTTAAGTACTCTTGACAAACTTTTACTTTAAACAATTTGAAAAATGACATTACTACGAACTACCAACAAGTAATTATAAACAATTTGCTTCCCTATAAATTTGGTATTGGAATTATTTGATGGTTAGTATGATACGGTAGTGATAGTGTACGTATATTATGTGGTTATCAAATGCCAAAACCTTTTTCGGTAGAAGTAGATAATAGTAAACGCGAGAAAATATTGTGAACGTGGAGTGTGTGATGATGTCAATAAAGTTATTGAACGTACGGAAAAATGTCTCAATATATCACAATCTTCCTTAATACGGGTTTGCAAAGACGAAAATACATCGTCAGAATCTGAAACCTCTGCTGGTCGACCAATGATTCCATTGGAAGGTTATTTCCATAATATTGTGAGATACAAGGTTGTTAGATTTTTATGCGAGAGGAGAATTTCCCACTTTTCCACAGCTTCATGCAAGTTTAAATGAAAGCGCTAAGAAAATTACACTTCGTTTATATTAAATTTAATCGGAAACCAGTTTTTGAATGGAATCCCATCAGTTGCGGGCAAAAGGGCTGAATTTTTGAGGAAATAAAATATTATCGAGATAATGGCTGAGAAATCTTTTACCCAGACCAAACTTGGTGTAGAGCAAATCACACCAAAACAAAAGGATGGTTATTGGATGTTTCAATTGAATCGATCAGTTGCGGGGAATAAGCTGAATTTTAGATAACATTATCGTATGCTGAGTCTTAGACCAACTTGCAGGCAAATCACACCAAAACAAAGATGGTTATTGGATGTTTCAATTGAAGATAGTTACTAATAATGTTTGATTCATTATCGTATAGTGAGGTAAACTGAATATATACTTACTTTGTTGTTCAACTTTACTTATATGTCTTCTATTTTGTTTTTTAGGAAGTGAACGGATTTCGTGGAGGTTTAAAACTTCCAAGTGGTTCTGGTGAGTGCGTTACTATTCTTCACATTGGAAGTTCTCGTGGATTTGTTGACGGGACGCTGAAGTGCTTTATTAGTGAAAAGGGTAGCAATGATTATCACGGCGAAATGAATTCGGCACATTTTCAAGAATGGTTTAAGGCTGTTTTGAAAAAACTTCCTAAACAGTCGGTAGTTGTAATCAATCAGGCGCCTTATCATACAATGTTGGATCCAAATTACAGAAATCCAACTACAGCGTGGTTGAAAGCAAACATTGTGTCTTAGCTTATAAAGAACAATGTGCCGCTACCTGAAGGTGTAACTAATTTCAATGAACTAAAAAAACCAGGACTGTTGAATATTTCGAAACCATACAATTATGAAAAAGTGTACTTGCTAGAAACAATTACCAAAGAAACGCGCGGGAATGATGTAAAACTACTGTGGTTATCTGTTTCCCACTACGAGTTTAACGCAATTAAGCTTATTTGGGCTTACCTAAAAAACAAAGTTGCAAAAGGAAATAAAACATTTAAAATCGAAGATGTGCTACATTTGTGTACTGATATTATGAATAACATTACCTAAGGACTTGTGGACAAACTACGTTGAGCATGTTACAGGGGTCGAGGATAACTATAGACAAAAAGACAATTTAATTGATGTGCACGTAAACAATTAATAATAAACATAGGAGAAGTTTCGGATAGCAGTTTTGATATTTCGGGGTCGTCCTTAGAAACGTAAGAACGTTAAATGTAAAACTCAAATAATTTAACAGTACCAAATTTATAAGGAAGCAAATAGTTTTATAAGGTATTCCATAATAATTATATTTTTTAAATTGTTCAAAGTGAAAGTTTTACTGTTATTAAATAGGCGCGAAACATTTTTGATTTTTATTGTAAGTACATTATTTCAATTCATATCTTAGTAGATATAAGTATGTTATTTATCATTTTGTTATTAATTTTAACTGTTTACATTGGATAGCTATTGTTTATTTGTAATATTGTACAATCCTTATTACTAATACATATAATACGAATTATACAAAGTCTTATTATTTTATTACATTACAAATAAAAATTCAATCATGTACAGAAATCGCAGTTTTACTTTAGCAGGGATCGGTGGCGTGAATATAATCTCGTAGTTACTCGCCACTCAATATTGCGCTCTTTTCGTCAGCGGGCAAGATTAAATTTTTTATTGATTGCGACAGAGTTATATAATTAATAGATTTCATTTAATAGTGATTATTTACTATAAATTCATTCCTACAATTTAGTTCAGTCGAAACGCAAAAATGTGCATTTTTTAAAATTTAGCATGTACTTAGAAAAAGTCCATTCTTATCAAAATTTAAAACTTTTGGAAGATTTGTAATTACTAACCCGTTCGTATAGGAATGGATGTATTATTGGTTAAATTTCATATATTTCAGTTAAAAATGATGATGTTACATGACTCCAAAGTCTCCGTATGTAAAATATTTCTTTATAAATAACTGCCGAAGAGGTTCACTTACAATTTTCATATTTAATGACCGTTGGTAGATGGGTATAAGGTATATTCAAAAAAATTATAACATTCCAAACTCAGATGTCTTGCTTTTGGAACCGGTAGTAGTAAAAAATCGGAATCATTTACCCAGAAAAAGTAGCTCACATATTACAAAAGAACAAGAAGTACAAAATACCTTTCACAACTAATACTAATGTTCTTAAATGTTTATTTAATGCGAGAGATTCAATTAACGACACTTTGAAGTCGGGTATTTACAAATTGAACTACACATTCTGTAATTCTGTTTATATTGCACAAATACTTAGGAACTTTGATATTACAAACAAAAACCAGATTAGATGTTACAAATGTAAACATAGACAAATAAAATTATACCAAATAGTAAAAAATCATCTAATGATTTCATACAACAACATTAAAGTTTTATATTTTTGTAATAAAAGAGACAAATCATGTTTGGAAGCAAGAAATTTGTAGACATAAACAGAAAGTACGTTTAATAAACGAACAGGTTGATCTTATAGACTCACCTTTAACAGATATTTTAAATATAGAATTATAATTTACATCAAGTGTGCTGTTTTACTTTAATGGTTTGTTACTATAACTGCTTGTTTGTTATTTTACTTATATATTTTCTCTTGATAATGATACATGTGTTGAAACGCGTAAATAAGTAAATATTTGTGTAAAACATCGTGGAATTATATTTGAAACATTAGTGCTATTAATTATGGAATTCCACGAAGTATGGTTAAAGAATATAAATTTGACCTTTAATCCAATAAAATTAATATTAATGTACTTTAACGTTTCGCAAAAAATTGGTTGCTTCAGAAAGCACATAAACTTCCTGTCGGAATGCATCAAACGAATTTAATTTGGTAAATCCATAAATTTGACCTTTAATCCAATAAAATTAATATTAATGTACTTTAACGTTTCGCAAAAAATTGGTTGCTTCAGAAAGCACATAAACTTCCTGTCAGAATGCATCGAAACTGAATTTAATTTGAGAATATCCCAAAAAGTTTCCCAATTTTGCTGTGGAATTCAATTAAGTTAGTCGTGATTTAGATGACCATGTTTAGAAAACCGGTAATGTAAGTAACATGACCCCAAAAGCTAACAGTAATTAGAGAAACTGTTTCTAATTTCATGCTAAAGAATTGTTTAATAGTTGTGATAATTCTTTAACACACAATTGTCAATAATAAACGCACTCTTATATACATATATAAATTGTAGATAGTTTAGAGCACTTTACTTACATATAGAATTGGTTTGGAATTCAAATTCAATATAAATGAATAAGATAGCGTTTAGGATGTTAAATACTTAGTATTTAAATGAGCTTTTTAATTTCGGTTTAAAAAAGGCAACAAACTACTGATAAATCATAACTTGAGAGTAGGTAGTTCGAAAATCGAGATAAAGAGGCAGCACATTACAATGAAAATCGTGCTAAATTTAATATGAATAGTAACGGATTATAAATAATCCAATTATGTGCATATGAAGGCTTAATTTTTGTTTAGTAGAATTCCCATATTAAGAGAATTGAGAATAATGTAAACCTTCTAGTTTATTCTTTAGAGTCAAGTATATTAATGGTACCAATTCTATGTAAGTGTTTATGGTTATATTCAATGGTAATGATTGACTCTGTGGTACGAGGGATGTACAGTATTTGTTGTCTCTAGCATAGATGGCTTTGAAATATGCTTCCCTGTTACTACCGCACTTGTTTTGTTATTTTATTGACAAACAAACTGCCAAATTTGGTTAGTCCGAGCTTTAATAGTGTCAAAGTTGTACAAGTTGAAAGTAGTGGT
This sequence comes from Vesta saturnalis, assembly GCA_036346205.1. Lineage (NCBI taxonomy): Eukaryota > Metazoa > Arthropoda > Insecta > Coleoptera > Lampyridae > Vesta > Vesta saturnalis. The sequence continues at coordinate 164,797 of JARFJB010002176.1, read as the reverse complement.
TGCACGAAGATTTTGGTAAATGGAAAAAAGTGAGCTCATGCTGTCATCAAGTACCTACAAAAGAAAGGTTCAACACCTGAAGAAATTCATACAGCTACGGTTGGCGTTCTTGGAGATTCTGCTCCTTCCTAACAAGTAGTAAAAAATTGGTCTCAAGCATTCAAATGTGGCAGAACAACCTGCGAACATGCAAAAGGTGCTGGTCTCCCGCATTCTGCGTGTACTCAAGAAAACATTAATGTTGTGAATGACATGATTAGAGAAGATCGTCGATTGGCAACAAAACGTAGAGGAAACAACAGGATTTTCAAATGGTACGATTGGAACCATAATAAATGCCTATTTAGGGATTCATAAGGTTTGAGAGTCACTTCTTCAATAGCCATTTTAGCCTTGTCTAACCGTAATCCAAATGTTTCCTCGAGCGCTATGCTACGGTTGATAAAACTTGGATTCATCACTTCGAGTGCAAACAACAAAGTATCCATAATCTCCCCCTCCACGCAAATTTCGTATACAGGCTTCAGCGGGCAAGATAATGGCTACAGTTTTTTGGGATGCCGAAGAAATTGTACTGGTAGATTTCTTGGAACGTGGCCACATAATTACACACACTTCCTTATTGCATTAAAGGAAAATTGTCACGCGGAATTCTCTTTCATTAAGACAATGCCCCAGTTCATAAGAACCTTATTTATAGAAATGAAATTCATGACGCTGGATTTGAAGTTATGGAGTAGCCATCCTACCCCCCTGACCTAGCATCCAGTGATTTTTATTTATTTCCAAAGCTAAAAGAGAGTCTTCTGGGAACAAAATTTGAGAACGATGACCCAGTTATGACCGCATTGCAGGACTTCTTCTGTGATCAAGACTCAGAGTTTTTCAAGAAAGGTGTTGCTATGCTTGAACATAGGTGGAATAAGTATCTTCACGTTCAAGGGGATTATGTTAACAATAATGCATTCTATGCTAGGGACAATAAATACTGTACATCCCTCGTATTATTAGGTAGATATACTTTTGGCAATATGCAGTAATGTTTATATAGTAATGTATACCTCGTGTTTTTGTGTATTCGTTCTTGTGTAAGGCGACCATTCGTCCTGTACTATACGGAACAGTTCTTTTCGTCCCGTTTCTGTTTTATTGTTTAAAAGGAATTAATCAAAGGCTAGAATGTACGAAAAAGGTAGCGCGCCCTTCAAATAAGACACAATAGGATGACGTCACAAGTTCTACAATTTACAAGACTTTCATAGCACTTTTGGCGACTTAAATAAATTGCACGCGATCCCGCTTATGAGGCAGTATTAAGTATCAAGTCTAGCGCAAAAGGAATTTGCTGACGACGGTATCTTGTGCGTGAGAAAAATAAATATACCGGTGCTAGTAAATAAATATATAGTAAATATTGGAAATAAATAATCGTTATAGTGTAGTCTGTATCTAGGACTGTAGAAAATCAGAAAATGGAAAAAGAAAGTGTGTAATAGAGATTTGAATATCAATTTATTCAAAACACAACGCCAGATAGTGATGTAAAGTGCTTAAAATGTTATGCACAGTTTTCACTTGCACATGGTGGAAAGGCGGATATTGTTCAACACATATCGACACTTAAGCATAACGAGACATATATTTCTGTTTTTAGTAGTAGCCAAGTGTCCTCTTTTTCGTAAGGATACATTTGGGAATGAAGAACAAAGGTATCTGGGAATGAAGAACAAAGGTATCTGCGATTGAATGTATTTATACCACAACGTGATCCACAATTAACCCTTTCGTTTTATGGACGAAAGTTGCTTCCATCAAACATTTGTACGTGCTAGAGGCAAATTTGAAAGTATTGTGAGTAATATTTTACAAAAAGAATCATTAAGCTCCGTACAAAATGATATTGGAAAGGTCAATTTTGTAACAATTTATTCCGATTGTTCAAATGACGGGAGCGTAAAAATTTGTCTTACAAGATATTTTATGAAAGACAAGGGCATTCAAGTAAAACTTTTAGAAGTTCAAGATCTTCCAGGTGAAATTTCTATATCCGCATATATTACTAAAATGGTTGGCAAAAATATGAATTAGCAGCAAAAGTAACGGCAATGTGCACCGACAACACAAACTGCTATTGGAGAAGCAGTAAGACATGGCCAAACGCCAAAATAACGTCTTTAATAAAGTTAAGCAGTTACTTAAAAGACCTTCAGTTGGAGTGAATTGTGCTGCTGATATCCTTCATAACTGTATTCAAACATCAGCAGATTGCTTGCCTGCTGACATCGAAGCCATTATTGTAAGAATCTATTTCTATTTCTACATTTATGCTGTTGTTGAACAATTAAAAGAATGTTGTGAGTTTGTTATTGTTGAATACCAAGAACTGTTTGGATACAGTAAAACCAGATGGTTAGCGTTCTTACCTTCAATAGAAAGAATATTAAAAATGTTCAAACCGTTATAGGGTTACTTTCTCTCTCAAGAAAAATGTCTCACATTGATTCGTAATACAATTTTCACCAAAAGAAACTACCGAAAACAACAACTTTACTAATTTTTTAAATTTTTGTAATTTATATGTTCAACGGCGTACACAAGCTTCATAGCGATTTTGCAAGTTATTGAACATATTCATAAATAGTGGTTGACGCAGTTGTTGGAAATAAGTTATTATTGTTTGCCGTAGTTCTGCAATATCCATTGGTGCATCATCAGAGCGGAATACTGACTCTTTAATCAATGTATGCATCAGGTGGCTTAAGGTCAGGTGAATGTGAAGTGTAAGCGAAGTCCGTTCCACGAGAAATTATTCTTTTTCCAAAATGCTCATGGCTGGCTGTATGGCTTGTGGCGTCATCCTGTTGAAGCTATTTCCTGTTCAACCGTAAATTTCGTGCGCAGCAAAAATTTCTTAAATCTCTCACAACAGGTATGACGATGTTCTGCCTGTAACGCTCTTGATTAGCAGTAACTGACTGTTGATTCCCGTCCTCGACAAAATAAGGACCTATTATACAGTATCCCAATACAGTACACCAAATGGTAACTCGGGCACCGTAAAGTGGTTTTTCTACAATGAAGTCAGGGTGTTTACATCTAAAAAATGTGTCGTTTGTCTATAGTATAGCCATTTAGGTGAACATTACTTTCGTCTGGAAACCTAACATTTTTCAAGAGATATGGGTAACCACCAATGCCTTTCAACATTCTACATGTGGATGTTTCACTGCTGTTTAATTTATACGCAGTTCGTCGAAGACCTTCTTGTTGAGACTGCAAAACCTGGCAAAGAACCCCTTCTTCATTGTCGTTGGTACAAACTGTTCTTCGACGATCTGAAGAACCTTTGCGTTGACACAAGACACCAACAGTGCGACCAAATTTCTCAAAATTGCTAACATTACGTTTTTACTGGGTGCAGCTTTATTTAATCGCTACCGATATTTTTCAAAAACTTGTTACAAACTTGGGCCATTGCCCCGCCTACTTCCGTACGAGCGGAAATAATGTTCTACTATAAATACCTATTTCTCAGTTGTCTGAACCATTTTCAAAACTAACTTTAGCACGACCGTAATATTACTATGACAGTTAATGACAAAACAAACAAAACATAACAAACAAATATCGCCAAAGCTATTCCATGGACCTTCATATTTCGGTACTGTTTATTTTGGCGAATGCCGTATGGTTTCTTCACTCACAAGCTTCTAAGTTTCCTAAATGTGTGCTGCATGTGGAATATGGAAAATCTTCAATGGTAGAAGTATACATGGTTCGATCAAATTTAAAGCAACAATCAATAGAACGGAAAAATGAAGTCTTTTTGACAAAACAAGTTAACACTATGCTTGTAGCTTTGGTAAAAGAAGGAGAAGACCTTGACTTAACTCAATTTAAAACGTCAGAGACCATGTTTACACCATTTGTATAACCTATTTGAATGAATTTGAATGAATGGATGCAACACTTTGAAGATTCGCAAGCGTTTCGTTGGGTATTACCAAAAGAAGGACCTTTGCGGTCAGATGTTGGAAACTCAATAACTGTTTCTCAAAAACAACACCGTGAATACTGACATAGATGATTCAGAACTTTTTGATGAAATTGTGTGCATTAAAAACATACAACCAGACAAAAGACAAAAGATTAGAAAGAAGTTTCTGTTTCTACTGACAAATAATGCGTCGACCTCTTTAACCACTTCAAGGGTGAAGATATACTACACAACAACATATCAAAAATTGTTGAAATGCCCATGTCTTTATTGGAATCCAATGCCGCAACTGAAAGGATTCCTGATATGAATAAAATTTGGACCAGTAAAGAACCTAGCATTACTGTACAAACTTGAAAAAGACTTTTAATGACAAAACATAATTTTGAAATGAAGTGTCTCCAAGATCGCCCAGATATTTTACAAATCGTCCATTGAATGGAAAAGAATACAAATCAGTAACGTTTCGCTCGCCCTTTTATTAACTATGTACTTTTAAAATTATTTGACACTATTACATTATGATGTGGGACGCCAAAAACTTACCATAAACAACCACTACATTTGTCACTTAGACTAGAGAACATAAAAACTAATAATTTTATATCTAATTTAAAATAAATTACTCCCTCTCGTTCCTAAAGAATATTTGGTACCCCTCAGACTCTTCCATTCGTTCATGTTCCGTATTTCCTTTTCACATAGATGTTCACGTTATTCTTGTGATTATTTCTTCTATTATTAATAAAGTGTTTCACGACTTCCGATTAATTGTGGTTTAATATGTTATGAGCCAAGTTATTCATCGACGATCATTTCAAGTAATGGGTGTTACTTTTGTATAAAATGTTGTTTGTTTTAAATATAAAAAAGCGTTCATGTGAGTATCGTTTGTAGTAAAACTACACAAGAGAGAAAATGGCCGGAGTAGTTTATAAACAGAAATTCAATAAAATGACCCTATTGGATAAGTTTCACCAGGGATGAGTAAGTAATACAGTGCATAATAAAAGTAGAGAATTTAGCCCAAGAGATCAAGGAAGCAGATCAAGTATTTAGTGATGCAGCTATAATTACAAAGATTTTTGGAACTTTTCCAATGAAATATAGAAACTTTAGGCAAGTGTGGCTGTCTATGAATGAAGGACGACAAACATAATCAAATGTAACATCTCGGTTTTGGACAAAGAAGAAAATTTGTCATTGACAGAAAGCTATAATAATGCATTAGCCACCACAAAAATATGAATTTAAGAGAAGGGGAAATATTATAGGAACAAAAGAAGTGACCGAGGAGGTGGAAGTTGAGGAGGCAGTAGAAGAAACCAGAGAACCAATGAAAATTTGAAAGTTGAAACGTTATTAAATGATGAATAGATCGAAGAGACTATACAGGATGTTCGGTATTTGTTAGAATTAAAAAGAATTAATTACGCAGTTTATTCAAATGGTTGAATCTCAAAATAAAATTATTGTGTATAAAGGGATGATTTACAATAGAACTGCTCCAGAGCAGAATGGTAGAATCGAAAGAGAGATGATAACAGTAGCTACCTGAGTATTTGTGGGCAGAAGCTACAAATCCTGCTGCATATTTATTAAACAGAACTCCAAACAGTACAATTGGTGGAAATATCTCATTCCATTTCGGACGTAAACCTTCAATGGGTCATACGAAGATTTTCGGACATACAGCGCACTCATTTATTCTCAAGCAATTGAGGACATAAATATCAAAGAAAAGCAACCGATTAATTATTGTTGGCTATGAGGGTCAGAAGAAGCATAGGTTATTTGATCCCGTAACTAAGAAATCCATACCGTGGCATTTAATGAAAATGATGAAAGAAAAGTTTTTATGCAGAAGGGAAAATAAGTTTTGATAATGGTCAAGTGGAAGTAAATTTTAAAGATGAAAGGGATATCAATGTTGAAAATAACCAAGTAAAAATAAGTCTTAACCATCAAAGGGAAGCGAATTTTGATAATGGCCAGGTGAAAGTAAATTTTGATTATCAAAGAGAAGCAGATTTTGATAATGGCTAAGTGGAACTAAGTCTTGATAATGGTGAAGAAATAGATGTAATAGGCAGAAAGTATTGATAAATGTTGGATTTCACAGAAGCTTTAGTCGTAAATGGATCGAACCCTAAATCCTTTAGGGAAGCAATGAAGCATGGAGGCAAGAATCAATAGAAAAGGGGTACATTTTCCATTGAAGATGAAAACCGATCGAGAAGGCCAATTTCTGTGTCCACTCCTGAAAAAAAGTCTAAAAGGTCGTAAATTTTCTTCCAACGAAAACTCGTTGCAGGTTCGTTGTAATAAATGTATCCAATTAAGGAGAGAGTATGTTGAATAATAAAATTTTGTTTTCTTCTATAGTACGCTAAGAATTTTTCAATACCATCATCTTAGATAATGTATTAATGGTTTCAAATGATACACGGTGGTAAAATTTGAAGAAAGTTTTAAGATATATTAAGGATACGATTGATTACTGTTTAATATATAAGAAACCAATAGCGTGAATGACGTTGAAGCATGTGCAGACGCAGATTTTGTAGTTGACAGAAAAAGTGTGAGTTGATTCATGATTAACATATTTGGTAATAATGCCCTGTACAATCAATAAAGAAAAGGGGTGCCGTTTCTATGAAACATCTCGTTAGTAACCATTTGCCGCAACATATTGTGATAGTGCGCCCTTACAAAATATAACCTCAAAATTGACATTTGACGTTTAATGTTTATGAGTGGAATGACGGGAGACGCCGCTCCTATGAAACTTGTCGTTAGTAACCATTTGCCGCGACATATGTGCTGGTGCGCGTATACCAAATATAACCTCAAAATTGACATGCCCAAATTATTTGAAATAACGGAGAGAACAAAAGGCAAATTAAAACTTGATTTAATTTATTTAACAAATTGTTACTAAGAAATAACAATTTTGGGAACACTACAATTGTGTTATGTTTAGTCTAAGCTTTGCGACCTCATCTAGAATATAATTCTCACATCTTGGTTGGTGCTCCACAATGCGCTCTCGATATCGTAGATTGTATTCAAAAAAGAGCGATTAGGCGTATGAATGGACCTATCCTTAACTTCTGGCATAGAAGAATCGTTTAGTTCTTTATTTGTATTATCGGTATTACAATGGTTATTGCGCTGCTGAATTCTTTGATACCATCTCCGGCCACCTTTGCTGGGAATACTAGGTTGACTCATTCACATCATCAATATGTAGTACAAATCTCCACTTGTCGTACCAAACGACCGCAATACACATTCTTCTACATGGCTTATGAAATGGCATTGCCGCCAGTTCCTGCTTTCCTCTCCCTTATGATATGAAAGAAATTAAGATAACCGTTCATAGACATCTCTGGGCAATTCAGGCAATTCAATATCCTCCTAACCATACTGCTAAGCGTTCCTCACTGCTTTAGCACGGTAGGCTAAACTTACCTGTTCAGGACCACAACTATTAAAAAAAAAGAAATAAGTTCTTGTGTTTATTCTTCAAGTGTTTCACGACTTCCGCTACACGTTTAATAGTATCGAAACAGGTATGTAGATATGTTTTTTTGGTAAACATTTTAATGGAATTCGATATACATAATCAATTTTGTTCGACAAACGAGTTTTTTCACATATTTTCAAAAAAAATTATTAAATTTAATTCAATACATTATTTTTCGAATGTATGGTAAATTTATACCTTGAGATAGCATAAAGATAGAAAGGGAAATTATTTTTGCACGTGAAGATAGCCATAGGAAACCGTGAATAAGGGAGCAAAATGAAACGTAATGGTTGATAAAAGCTAACAGTGAGAGTGAGCGCTTCTCGCGATGCATCTAAATCGATCATATCAACATGTTTGATCTGATTTAAAAGACGTAGCACTATTATGCTGTGCTAAGCTTAACAGTGGATCTACCCTTTTCGCTCAAGTTGAGTTCACTTATCTAGTAGAAAAGTATTAAACGTTACACCATTTTTCATAGCTATAAAGTGGAAAATCATACGAGAAACTGAAATAGCACGATAACGAAATCATTTGATATACCTATTAGGAATCTAAAAATTTATTTGAGAAAAGAAAAATTATTTAATTTTTTTAATTTAGAATTTTGATTACGAATTAGAGTTAGTTATTTGTTTGTTTAATTTATGTTTATTTATACTTTGGATTACGGATTTGATTTAGTTATTTATTTTTATCATTTAAGCTAATAAAATGAATTCTTATGAAAATGCTTACATTTGGGTTTGTTAAAGAAAGGACTTTATTACGGAGCTGTCCATTTTTATGAATCACATCAGGCGTGTCTTGTGTTTTATTCTACTCTTCAAATACGTATTTATGATTTTATTGCTTTATATCCCGCGCTACCGTGGGATGAAATAAGTAATTTCGTTAGTTCTCTATATTTTTATTGTTATTCCAAAATGTTTACCTGTTTGAGTTGGTATTTGCGCTTTAGGTTTACTTCACGAATTTACGAGTTTTAACAATCGTATCTGGCTTGGATTTAAAAGAACCGTATTTTTCGTAGAATTCAATGCTATAGCAATACTAAATACTATTTGCGCGCCTTTTTTTAATCTTAAGAGCCATTTCATACGTTACTAAAATTATACTGGTTATATTTGTTATTTTTTTTGTTATTAATATTCAAACCGCTGGGTTATAAAAATCTGTTCAAAAACTCACCCTTACCGTACAGTACTTTATTGATTTAGAAATTGCCATTTTTCACTAACCGAAGGTAGAAGCCGGAGCTACCTCAAATACGTCTTTTCGCTTCGACGACACGAGGTATTCGAGAATTAGTAAATGGTGATGGGTAATTACGAATTATTTATGAATTAGGGCTATTTAACAAAATCTGTGTAAGCCGGATAACAAATTTACACGTGAAAGATATAGGGAATTTTGTCAATAATTTTTCATATATTTTGTTAATGGTCATGCGATTCTGGTTTATTCAGGTCTTACTATATTTTGCTATTTTTGTGCCAAAAAGCCACGTTGAACTGTAATAAAATGAAACATTCCCGTTGTTTCTGGTAATTTGTTTTTCGCAAGTTTATGTGGATAAGACACACATGTTTTTTATTTTCTCAAATAAAATCGGTTATAAAAATGAATGTTGTTCTAGACATTACGTCTGGAAGTAGTAAATGCAGAAAAATAAGGAAGTGGTTCAAAGAGCAACAACCTAATACACAGAATTGAGGCCAATAGGTTTTGAGGAGTCCCCAAAAACTGATAATTTTCTGATCCAGGATGTTGCAAACGAAGGAGTGGTTTAAAAGGTCAGTGAACAGAAGTGAAGCTATCTGTAGTAGTTTTTTACGAGAATCCAGTCATAATTTTCTGATCCAGGTAACTTTAGAACGTTTGAATTTTCTAAAATCGTTTCTACAGATGAACAACAGCCCGTACCATTCGATCATCATCAACCTTCTACAGAGGATTTCCAGTCACCCAACATTATTTGTGAAGATATTGGACAGCCATGTTTTTCCAATAATAATTCACCGGTTATTTCTAGACCATCAACCTCAGATAATCATGATCACCCATTGGGTTACGGGTCAGATGATTCTCTTAAAGATCCCAACTTCACTGTTAATGAAGAGTTGAGAAAGAATATCCTAAAAATCCAAAAAAAAAACCAAAACAAGTTGTGAATGTACCAAAAAGGGCGAAGTTAGGAAGCGGAAACGTTTTGGACAATCGCTACCAAAAAGAAAAAATATAAAATACTCATGAAGCATACGATAAAGCCTATCTGTAATCAATACTGGTAAATAACATTCACCAAAAGAAAATTTTTTTTTAAGTTCCATTATGTACAATGATGTTAAACGACATAGAGCTTTTGAAAATTTTAAACGAAAGAAGTCACTTTAATATTTTTTCAAGAACGAGAGCGGAGATAAGGTTCAAGTGCGCAAACTTCTCTTCCTTTCAACTCTGGGATAACAAAAAAGAACCGATCAATTCAAAATTGTTTTCAGGCGAATTAAGCAATACTATTTTCCATAGAAATAGCAGACAAGACAAACATTCCAGAACACCAAAGATTGTTAAAAAATTAATTAGGTCACTAATGTGAAGTCAACTTGCAGTCTCTTAATAACACAGGGAACATGCCCCATACAAACGATATCTACATAATTTTAAGTATGATGTGTGCTGATTTCAAACAGAAGCACGAAATAACTTGTTCTTATGAAGTTTTCCGTAGTGTGGTTACGAAAGGAATCAAATATTTTATTTACTAAACTAGGGCACGAGGAATGCCAATTTGTGAAAGTCTTTTACTCCACAACCTGGAACATACCAAAGAGAATATGGTGTTGAGAGAGAACAAGGCAGATAAAGTTCATACAGATTACAACCATGAATGTTCGGAAGTTCTGGATAAAACGGCAGCATATTTGTCTGGAGATTTACAAAATGTTATTATGTCGCCGAGATTTAATATGTTTAAGAAAGCTATATTTTGTCCAAGAATCATAGCCTGCAGTCAGACTTTCGTCCCTTTGGGAACTAAACAAAAACATTTGCTTCGTAATGCAGCTCTCTGGTATAAAACTCTAGTTAATGCTCACAGTTCCTTTGAATGGCAAGACAACTTTTGGCCAAGATCGGCCATGATGTGCGTGTGCATGTGCGTGTGCGTGTGCGTGTGCGCGCGCGTGCGAGTGCGAGTGCGCTTGCGCGTGCGCGTGCGCGTGCGCGTGCGTGTCTGTGGATGTATGGTAGTATCCACGACAACACCAAAACGAAAAAACCTCGGTACTTCAAATCTTGTACTTAAGCTTTTTTCAATTCGTTTGGAGCTGATTTGGTTTTGGGAGAAATCCAACAGCGAAGAAGGGGAGGGGGTTATTAGGGCCCGTTTTTGGTTTTTATCAAATATTTCTAGAACAGCTGCATATTTCAAAGATATAAAAATACCTGGATATATACCTTAAACATATCGATTAGTTATGTTCTATGCAATTTTTTGATACGACGCGTAATTTAGTGGCAGAAAAATTCGTAAGGCAGAATTTTATCTGAATAACGATTGATTTTATAAGAAAAACTATAGATAGGTAGATAGATAGACTTTATTGACGGATAACTGTACAGTTGTGGTCAAGTAAAATTCATACAGTGCAAAAAGAATATCACATATGTAGTCACTAATATTAGGAATTAAAATGAGAAATATAACGTACGTAACAAAATTTACACACATACACACATAAGCGACAGCCACACCGTATCAGTGATCAAGGATTGCAACCGCTTAATTTTAATAATACAACTAACAATTTGAATTAATGGTGTATTAAAAACTCCGCCACGTTATAAAATACACATTTATTTAAAATATTTTTTATTGCACGGCGAAATTCACGGTGTGACGATATAGATCTCATTTCTAGCGGTAAATGATTATATAGTGGAGTTATATGCAAAAATGATTTACTAAAATATTTATTCTTACTCGAAATGCCTCTTATGCTATCCTTTTGCCTTGTATCATAGCCGTGGTATTCGCAATTAAAGTGAAAAAGGTTCAGGTTTTTTTTAACGTAGAGTAAGCTTTGGAAAATGAGCATATTAATAACCGTTGCAATATTCAAGTCCAGAAACTCAGAACGACACGACGCCCTGTTTGGTAAATTAGCTATTATTCTTTTTTAATTTTTTTTTTAAAGAAAATGTTCTTTTACGTAACTTTTCTTTCTAACTTTATTAATATAACCGAAGGTAAGTCTAAAGAATAATTAAATATGAATGAAAATGGTTAAACCGTGTTATTGACACCTTATAGAGCAGGCGGCTTTGGAATTTTTTTTTTAAACGTGTATTTATGTCTATTAATCTCTATCTGATATGAAGTTTTAAACGTCATTCTGACATAGATTATGTTTTTGTTTTTACAATGTTGCATAGTTATCCTAAAAAAATTATAATTAAAATGATTTCATTTCCTATAATTTTTTAAGTTAGCATCTAGAAGTTTATCACTCTCTGCTTGACCTAGATTATTGTTTTTGTTTTTAAAATGCTGCCCATTTTCGTAACGAACTTATTATAAAATAGGTTGCATAATTATCCTAAAAAATCTTATTAAGATTATTTCATTTCTTTTAATTTCCATTTTGTAGGTTGGAAGGGTGTATGTTCCACAGCAGATATTTTATTATAACAATAAAATATCTGGCGTGGAACAACAAACGACCTTCCAACCTACAAAGTGGACATTGAAAGAAATGAAATAATTTTTTAGGGTAATGATGCAACCTCTTTTTAACACGTTCATAACGAAAATAGGCAACATTGTAAAAACAAAAAAAATAATCTATGCCAGATGGACGTTTAAAATTTCATGTCAGATTAGAGATTAATAGACATTTAGATGCTAGCTTGTAAAAAAATTCCAAAGCCGCCCGCTTCTACAAAAATATCGATAATACAGTTTAATCATTTTCAATGTTATATTAACTTTTAATGCATTTTGGCTTCACACCAAAATACCTTATGTGAAATTTAATTATCTTTAAAAAATATGTCTTCATATTTTCTTACTGAGATATTGAACAAATTTGAACAAACACTTAAAATCCATTTATATTCTTAAACCTTACTTTGTGGAATTCCACATTTAATTGCAGTTTTAAATACAAATATTCCACAATTTCTTCCATATAATTATTTATTTCTATACACGTTATAATGCAATATGTCTCATTATCAAGAGAAAGTATAAAGGTAAAATAACAAACAAGTAGTATGGTAACAAATCATTAAGGTAAAACAGCAAGCTTGTAAGTTATAACTCTATTTAAAGTATCTGTTAAAACTGAGTCTATAAAATCAACCCGTTCGTTCATTAAAGGTACTTTTTGCTTATATTTTGGAAGCATTTGAAATTTATAAACATAAATAGAAGGTACCTTTAGTGAACGTACACGTTGTTCTTATATATTCACCTTTAAACGAAATTTTAAATAAAGAATTATAATTTACATCAAGTTTGCTGTTTCACCGTAATGATGTATTACTATAACTACTTATATTTTACTTATATATTTTCTCTTCAGAATGATACCTGTTGTATTGAAAGACGTTGAGAAATAAATAATTATATGGAAGAAATTGTGGAATTATATTGCATTTCAACCATTAGCTCTATTACTTAAATTCCAACTTTGGAATTTTTTGCCGCCAAATTACGCCTCGTATCATAAAACTGCATAGAACATAATTAATCGATACCTTTAAGATCTATATCTAGGTATTTTTATATCTTTGAAATACGCGGATGTTTCAGAAATATTTGATCAGAACAAAAAACTGCACCTAATAACCCCTCTCCGCCAGTGGGTTTGTTCGAAAATTAGTTCTAGTAGAAACGCAATGAAGCTTAAACAAACAAGCACTTATATATTATGGTTCTGGAGTTACCTACACTAACATACATCCACATTCACACACAAATACGCACGAACTCACCCACACATACACACACCCGCGCACGCACACACGCGCGTACACACGCAGACATGCGCGCGTATGCACGAAAACACCCACACACACGCACGCACACCCACATCCAGATCCACACCCACACCCCCATACCCACCCACAACCCCATCCACACCCACACCCACACCCACATCCATACCCACACGCACACCCACACCCACACCCACACCCATACCCACACATACGATTTAGCAATAATGACAAAAAGTCGATTTTATAACTATATATGTATATGTACGTTGGGAACTAAAAAGTAAAAAGTCTCGGTCTAGATTATTTACACTTCGTTAGCAACCGTTAGAAAATATTTTTGTTATCCTTTTTTTCTAAGTTATTAAAACACACATTTTTATATAGTAACATTTTAAGTTATCGTCTAAAATGAAAATAAACCATAATAGTCTGATACGTAGAAAAGGTTAGGAAATGAATTTCATTTTAAAATCGATCTTTGAGGAGTTACTTACCACTTTAAACGTTAAACCACTCTCATGGAAAAATATCTTTAATAATCACACGAAACATTCCAATTCTTGTGAAATAAAATTTAAAGCATAAAATAAACTATTGTGCACAAAGGGACTAAGTGTATTATAAATATAAACTGGTTACTTGATATAATAAATCTGAATTACGTCATAATAAATAACGTTTGACTATGAAGAAGTCAATTAATTGAAATTTTTGAAATAGAGAAGTGTTACACAAGGATTACTACACTTGTATTTGTATGACGAACTTTTCCGCAAGTAGAGTGAACTAAAAGTTGCTGAAGAAGTAGGGAAAAGAATGGGACAAAACTTTCTCTTCAGTTTGTTTGAGACAATATCGAAAAGTCAATAGAGTGTAGACTACATAATGTAGCCATAGGGGTGGCTCAAATCACACATAATATGTAAGTTATTTAATTAAACTAATATTAATTATAAATATTTTTCCTTTTATTAATCATTTCGTCCTACTTATAAATTAGCCTACAATTATGCTAAAAACTAAAAGTTAAAAACCCTTTAAGCTAGCCTCCTTTACAATGCATTTCGATCTTGCAACAGTAAAGAACCCGCGTTACCAAAAAAAAAACTTAATAAAATCTATAAAATTATATAAATGCAGATGTCTAAAAGCGTAGATAATCAACTACATTGAGCCGGTGTACTTTAATCATAGACAATATAAAAAAATATAGTAATCAGCATTAATCAGTAATAAATAATAAATGGCAATTAAAATAAGTATGGACAATTATAAAGTAAAAGAGGAGACACATTTTTGTAAAGGCAACGGGTGGCAGTAATAGTAGCGCTATGCAAACCATAAAGCAGGATGGAAAATATCGGAAATTCGCATGGTTTGGTAATTGCATTACAATAATTAGTAAAATTTTATACGTATGAGAATGCAAGAAAAGCATAGATATAAAAATAATTCAAGTAATTACCGTTGTTTATAAAAATTGTAAGGATCTTTAACACACTCCAGAATCCACGGTCTCTGCGTTCCAAAATCGTTTGGAAAAGAATAACTTCAACCCTCGTATCTCAGCTTCAGACTGGTTTGAACAACCTTTAATGTAGCATAAGGCACTCAGGAACAACACAACACAGTGAAACATTAATGAAATGAATTGTAGGTTAGATTTAAACTTTGGTCAGTTACATTAGTCGTTCTTATATTGGCAATACTTCACATTTTCGGCGCTGAATTTAAAACAATACAGAAATTAGTTACATCACAGTTCAACTTTTAACAATAAACGAAATCATAAATTAATCACTTCTGGATTACAAAGCAGCGTATATACAATTAAAACATGTACAAATTGTAGTGATGCAGTACCAAGTTATGTCCTTCTATACGATACGTCAGATTTCCAGTGTACGTGTTGGGCCTGCAGCTTAATGTTACGATGCAAAGCCGACTAAATGAAAATCTGATAACGGGGAATTCATAACTCAGAAGAGTACGATGTAAGAATTTTAAGCTTAAAGACCCAATGCATTCAGACGTTTCATGGTTTGGCTAGAAGGGAAGCCTTTACTCGCGCCTTGCATATAACATTTTTTGCACAACAGCATACAACAGTTAAAATAAATTTCGACAACTTGTTGCTCTAATTTAGTTCATAAAATGTGCAGTCAACATTACTATGGTATGCCACATTTTTGTTAATTGATGTTTGTATTTTGTGTAGGTAGTAATTTTTAGAAGTGCCAGATTTCGTAACAAAGACGACTTTAGATCCCATAGAATTTGATTTTACTCCTTGTTTAAAGGGTATAAACTGCAGGTTAAAGTTAAAGTACGATTTTATTACCAAGCACCAATAACAAAAATTATTTAATTCATTCTCTTAAAATCAATTAACTTACAATAGAAAGTACACGTTCTATGAAAGAAATGGATGAAAAGAATCAGGGAATATTACGCCAAGCATGCAGGAATATTTATTAATAACCAGGTGACTTACCCCGCATAGATTTTCAGCTTAAACGATACAAATATTAATGATTCTTTGTTCTGACAAAGGGGGCACAAAAAAGAGAAAGAAGGGGCTAAACCTCGGTGTCATAATGGAGAATGGAGAAAAGAGCACAATTGAGTTTTAAGTAGAAAGAAATTGGAAGAGGCTAACCACCCCCCCCCCCCCCCAGCAAAATCAGAAAAGGATCTAGGTGCTAGGACAATGCAATGCCTATATTAGGTGAGGTGTGAAATAAAGCTACCGAGAAATAAAGCTAATTGAACACCAAAGTCAAATAAATTTAAACTATAAGAAATATAAAGAAGAATTCTCTCCGCTTACCCGGAATTTTGGTCGCTAATTGATTAAGTTGTATAATAAACGGTAAACAAGCTTTAGTTGATTTAATTCATAACTCAGAATTTTTGGAAGTGCCAAATTTCATAACAAAGACGACCTTAGATCCCATAGAATTCGATTTTACTCCTTGTTTAAAGGGTATAAATTGCAGGTTAAAGTTAAAGTACGATTTTATTACCAAGCACCAATAACAAAAACTATTTAATTCATTCTGTTAAAATCAATTAACTTACAATAGAAAGTACATGTTCTATGAAAAAAATCAGGGAATATTACGCCAAGCAAGCAGGAATATTTATTGATAACCAGGTGACTTACTCCGTATAGATTTTCAACTTAAACGATACAAACATTAATGATTCTTTGTTCTGACAAAGGGGGCACAAAAAAGAGAAAGAAGGGGCTAAACCTCGGTGTCATAATGGAGAATGGAGAAAAAAGCACAACTGAGTTTTAAGTAGAAAGAAGCAGGTAGAGGCTAATCCCCCCCAACAAAATCAGAAAAGGATCTAGGTGCTAGGACAATGCAATGCCTACATTAGCTAAGGTGTGAAATAAAGCTACCGAGAAATAAAGCTAATTGAACACCAAAGTCAAATAAATTTAAACTATAAGAAATATAAGGGAAGAATACTCTCCGCTTACCCGGAAACATAGAAAACCAGCTTTAATTGATATTACAAACATGATAAATGTTTAAGCCAAATCAGATTAACCCGTCCATCGCTGATGATGATAGCTTAGATACTGAAACGCCGCGTTCGGTATTATTAAGTTTAGTTGGTGGTGGGTGGGTATATCTTGTGTCTTACAGATCCCAATAATTTGTACATTAACACGTTGACTGCGGCATCGGCCAGCGGAAACCGATGGTGAGCTTTCCTGTGGTGCGGAGGAATAATTTACATAGATCGTTCTACGTAAGGATTAAACATATTTGCAGTAGCAATAATTTTGCATTTCGTTGCTCGAAACAAACGTGAGTTTAATATCATTTTGGCGCAACCCTTAGTAAGAGAAAGTTGTAAATATCTACATGAATCGAAATTAATAAACAATAAATAGCATTAAAGTAACCTTGCGTATCGGTCTCTGGCGACCGATGCCACACCGTGGAGAAAACAGCTTATCGGGCGCGGGACACCGTTAACGCATAGTGGCAAAGGCAATAGTTCGAGCGCCGCAGTCAACGTGTTTAACATAACAAGCAATGTACCATAGTATTCCACATCGATAGTTTCACCTTTTGGAAGATAATCAGTAGATTTCATCCCAAAGACAAGAAACATGTTATTGATTTTTGACGCTCTCCGTTTTGGCTTTCGAAATTAACATTAATACGGACTGATTTTTAGCCAAGACGCAAACCAATTTACTAAAAAGGGGTTGACGCACACACCTATAAAGATAGTGCGTAAATACGTATGTATAAACTGTCATAATTTGCTTCTGTTCTTCTCGCTTTATTTGTCTTTTTATTGTTCCTGTAATTCACGTAAAATCTGTATTTTTCAAGACAAAAACTGCACATACTTGATTGATTTATTTGTTAAGTAAATAAATACAGAGCTCTGTTTAGAATAAAAATAAAATGCAAATAATTTTTAGGTTATAATTGTTAAAGTAAAATCAAAATCGGAAGACACCAGCGCAGAAACGCATTTTTAAACTAGATAAAGATGCAGTAATGATTGGAAAATGACACAGATATTAGTACTGTGCGCTCTAAAAACGTTACTTTCCAGCTGATCGTTTGCCAACTTTTGTTTATAACGTCTTTGTTTTTCCGGCGTATCAAATTTGTTTATTACTTATTCTACAAAACAGTTTATTTTAAAACTATCCGCTGCCTGTATTGAATTTATAAGTAAGTTACTTTAATTATTAATTTCATGTTATATTAATGTAACCAAATCTAGTTCTTTATATAATGTGCGACGCAAGTATATCTCATAACGCTCAAGCACCTCAAGCAAGAAAACGCCATGTGTTATCTGAAGACGCTCGCAAGATTGTGTGGAACAATTACAAAAACTTTAAATGTATCAATTCAGGTAAAAATCAGTTGGATAAACGTTTTATTTTGTAATATTCCAAGGAATTTATAACCTCATTAAAGATGAAACAGTTGGATATTCGGGAAAGAAAACGTCATTTAGAAGTTTACTTTTAAAAATGAGCTTCAGGTAAGTTTACTGATTAATTTTTAATCATATCTTATCTTGGGTTTTGTGTAGGTGGAAAAAAACATCCGATTGTCGTAAGATTATAATAGAACGACATGAAATACGTTCTTTGCATTGTGCATATATACGTTCGATCACTAATTATCGGAAAGCGGGACGACCAGTTATATACACATGTTTATTTAATTTTATAACGTAAATATGTTGCTATTTATCATTATTTTAGGTGGTGAAATGGGCTTTATAAATAATGCTCTGCTAATGTTTAAATCTGGCTAAAAATCAGGAGATTGATTGTTATTGGCAAATGTATTTTAAAAAAACTAGATTTTGTAACTATGACAATAAAATATTATTTTACTTTATGATTATTTCAAAATTTTACTTCTAAAATTGTATTCTTGAACAACAAACGCGAAGTAACATAACCTAAACTTTTATTTTTCAAACGTATATTTTTTGTTGAGCTTTACACTCTGACGTCACTTTTTTTGCGCAGCTTGGTGTCTTCCGATGTTGATTTTACTCTAGTGTCATATTTTCGGATGAACACAATAAGTTTATCTTGGAGGCTTTCTTCGGTCTGGGGAACGAGATGAAGGTGGTGTCTGGAAATATTCGCAAGTTTTTTGCTTCGAGGAATTCCAACAACGGTTCGCCAAGATTGACGTTACCTACGAAACATTCACACAGCATGTTCGTCGAATTGTTCAACGTTTTCGTGACACCGGCTCCGTATACAAAGGTAAATCTCCTAGCAGAAGACCTCTACTTGCCGAAGTAGGCTTAGAAGATATTCGGGGGCGATTGGAAGCTAGTCCCAATAAATAATAATAAATAATAAAACAAAAGACGATTGTCTGCTCAAAGTGGTAATTGAGTAAAATTTATTTTTATTACTAAATGTTGATTATTTATTGATTGTAATTGTAGGGGTTTCGTATGGGACATGCCAGAGGACTTCTAAAAAACTGACAATGCACCCATACAAAATGTCTGTATTACAAGAATTGTTGCCAACTGATTTTGAAAAGCGTCGAACGTACTGTATCTGATTTAACGAAAATCTCAATAACAATGATGTTTTGGATATAACATTTTACAGTGACGAGGCATGGTTTCATCTAAGCGGCTAAAAATTCACAAAATTACCGAATTTCCATCAAGATTCCGCAACAGCCTACACGGCCCGTACAACATTGGCATATTTATCACAATTTTTCGGTGATAGAATAATAAGCAAAAATCGATGGGCACCATGATCTCCCTGCTTGACTCCGCTCGACTGCTTTCTCTTTGATCTTCTTAAAAATGTTGTGTATGCAAATCGTTTTCATACGGTTGGAAGAGTTACATAATTCCATAGTGAAGTATTATAAGCTTTCGGAGACTATAATCTGTATCCGTCATCAGTCAAATTAAAACTAAATTGAAATAAAAACATTCCATTTACTTATTGGTATTTTTACATTAAAATGGAGGTAGTTCAATTATCAAAATACTGACTATTTATGTCATTTAAAATTTTGCTGTATTTGAATTTCCCGCCCAATCAGTGATATCCATATGTACACCACTGGAAAAATAATTGGGATCACTAAATGAGATAAGTGGAGAATAGCTTTTTTGAATTAAGCGGACCACTTCAATCAATCTGGATCACCCATATAAAGGTATAAATAAATTCCTACAATACGAATCTTAGTAAAACAAAAAAAAAATTAAACGTTAAGAGATACCAACACAATATTTAGGTAGCAATTTAATTTCGCGAAAAAGCGGAAAAGGAGCATATACAAACGGGTCCCAAATAGAGGAAATTACAAACAGCGTTTCCCACAAAACAACCATTTGCTAAAGTTTGAGATCACTACTTCGACAGAAAATGTGCACAATTCGCTTTTGTGCTAAATATGGCAAAATATGTAACGCACCGACTGAGTTTAATAATAGTAAATTAAAAAGCAAGTTTCATAAGACCAGTCTTGAAACACGAATTCAAGATTTAAAAAACTAGTGCAGTAGCCACGAATTTTTTAAGGAATGAGTTTTTTAATTAGCCTTTTTTCTAAACAAAAATATTTACTCTAGTTGATTTAGCGATTTTTCTGACGGTTGATAATGTCTCAATTTTAAAAGTGCAGATTTGATCTAGTCGCATTTGTTGTTTTATCCAAATTCTGTCATAAAACACGAAAATGGAAGATAATCTTGTATGTACGCCGCCTGAAATACGTGAAATTTTCAAAAATACCGCCGCCAATTTGCTCACATCAAAGTCTTCCACTGTTGTACCTGTTTTTCCTGTTTTTGACACATTTGATAAAAGTTACATGCATTATATAATTTCGGATAAAGCTTTGCCAACCTAAAAATTTTCGTAAAATCTTCCGTGAATTAATGGCTGTAATGATATTGGAGAGGACGTTGCGGTTCTTTATGTCTATTAAAGAATCAAAATAGAAGCAAATTACAAAAACTACTGTTACCTATCTTAATTAGCCTTGATGCCCTCTTAGCACTCTAACCTATCTTAAAAAATACACATTTACCAACTGATGCCAACCTAACTTACAAAAAATAGGTGTCTCTAGGCAGTATACCCATATCTGTATCGAAATACAAAGCATTCTCAACTAGACTGTACAACACACAGTAGAAGAACTTCAAAATTCCTATTTTTAAAATGAGCAAACTTCCGTGTAGTTTCTTAGTAAAACTGTTTCTAAATATGCCATTTATCGCTAATTTAGATAAGTTTTTAAATCCGATTGATAGTTAATCGGTGAGCCTGTCTAATGAAGAAATTTCAAGCACAGAAATAAGAAACAATAAACACTTTTCCTTTTTATAAACAAACATAGGATTTGTCGAAATTACTCAGATAACCAACATGACGGAGAAATCTAATCAAGCGGAGTCGCTTATAGCGACAATACTGGTCTTAGTAAGGTATTTACGTAAAGAATAACACAACCGTGAATATTGATGACAATACCTAAAACATTATTATAGAATTGATTCCAATTAATCATTTTTTAGTTTCTAATTTGAACAAGTAACATTCTGTATGTTACGAAGTCGAATTGCAAAAAGTCAGCTGAGAAGTATAAGTGAGAAGTATTATCTATTATTCTCCTCTATTAGAACCTAATAGTAGTCGGATCTACTCAATAGGGCCAACACCCTTTATGTTACTTTATTATTAAATTTGAAATGAAATTCTACGTCCATTACGGTTGTGTGCCGTTATTTTGTTTTAAACATATTTGTGTTCAAAGTATGAAAACGTGTTAGAAACCTAATATATTTTACTTGGCATGTGGAAACAGAAGGTAAATATCGAGATAATAATAATGACGAGCACGAAATTTAAGAGAATACAATCAAATTGCTTGGGTACTGGATACGTCATACGTAATTACCAATAATCCTTTTCATCTTCATTATTCTGAAGATTCCCTCATTTACTCGCAAAATTGGTCAAAGCACTATTTTGAAATCTGTCAGTTGACATTAGCATCTAATTCTTTAATCAATTAAAATTTGAGCGCCACTGGTTTTAAAAAACGGAATGTTAATAGTGCCTTTAATGGCGACGGGGAACGATCTTCATATGAATAAGAGAGAATAAAAGTTACGCTCTAATAGTTAGTTAAATAAGAGTTAATATCATATATTTTAGTATAACTTGACTTACGCATTAAATTTTATGTATTCAAGCTAGAAAGGTTGGCGATGGGATCTTTGTAGGGTTATTTTGGCACGCCCCAGTTCGTCCTTAATGCGTTTATTTAAATTTTTGATAGTAATGATTGGTTGCACCGCTTCCAGATTTTAAAAGCGATTTGTGAAAATGCAGCGAGTGCGTATTGCAGTTATCGTGCGAGAGTGCGAGTAAAATAGAACTGAGAATTTTGAAGTGAGGATTAATTAATGTTGAAAATATGAAATCAGTTTATTGTGTGCGAAGTACAGAACGGGGAGAGGGGTTAAGTAAAAAAGGGAAACATCGTTTTGGTCGCAATAAACGAAAGCTTGATGCTCCAAATACTTGGAAAAGCCCACTAGGTTAGCTTTAGCGACACTAACTCTAAACTAGTAATCACACAGCAGGTGCTTCCTCTTATGGGGAGGAAGAATTCCTGATGATCTAGTGGTGGTATGTAATATTTGATGTTTTATCTGAAAACTGTGTAAGGTAATGTTTCTTTTGTGAAAGTTTATTGTTATTTTATTGTGAATTGTCGGTGTAGAACGCATAACCAACTTGTTGACAGTGTATTTCTTTGTCTTTATAATGTGCTGGTTCTGCAATTATACAGTTAAATTATTTAATCTCAAAAATACAAGCCTAGTTGGCGGCCTACTTTTGGTACGATTTCATTCATAACGAACAATCCTTATTTGAGCTTGAATTTTACCATTCAGACGGCGACGTTTATTTTATATTAATTAGAATTATTTCTAAGCAATTTTGGCTTGGGACCTTCTCTAGATTTTCGATTTAAAAGTTTTATAAAGTTTAAATTTTAAGGATATTGTCTACGATTTCGACGTTGCTATTTGGTGGCAGTTTATTAGGGTTATTTTTAAGTAAAAAAGGGTGCGCGGCCTTCCTTCTACGTTCATACACGCTTTTGATAATTACAAGGGAGAAGATTTTGAAGAGGTGCCATTTTCCAGAAATTATGTATTTACCGGACTTTTATATTTACAAATTTAATTTAGACCTATAGATGTATATCAACACATGTTCTCTTTATTGTGCAATTTATATCTCCAAAGATTCAACCCTTAGATGTTTGACGCTCATCAGATACACATATTTAAATACAATTAATTAACCGATTACCCGACGAAAAGAATTTGTATAAAAGCCATTAAGGTCATACTACAACTCCCCACCATCCCCACGAATTATATCGGTCTTTGGATTTTTACGTTTGATCTAGTGCCAGTTTGTTACGAAACAAGTATATAAATAATCGGTCAATTAATTGGGGGCATAACCCTATCCCAAAATAGGGACAAATAAGTGAATTTACCTTGAATCAACTCTTCTAATCGAGCATCTCTCCAGTCCTTCTGGTGATTTTTAAAACTGTATTGTTCAAAACAAGAAGCATAAGCACATTTTCCTATTCAATTTTTTAATCAAATGTAACCTTGTGGGCAGATATAATTCACTACTTAATAAACCAAACAGAAATCCCCCCTGTTTTGCATCAAACATCTAAGGGTCGAATATATACAGCATTAAGACACTATTACATTTATATTCCGGCCTGCCATTATGACATTATTAAGGATTTCATTTTTAGTGTCAAAATGACAAACTTTATTGGACTGAGTACTATAATGAATTCATTATAGTACTAAGTACTATAATGAAATAAATGTATAGGTATAGTAGGCAAAAATATTTAAATTATGCTACGGTTACACTTGGCGGAAATCTACTTGCCGCCACTAAAACTTGTCATTATGTAAACTCAAATGCAACAAGAAATTTCATTAAACAAAAATCGCCGGAATATAAAATTTTGTATGAAATATGGATCATAAACAACTATTACGGCACACGCTATGTTATATTCACGGCTAGTACCATAATGATTGTGATTATGATCCCTATAACATAAATATCTATTATATTCCAGCGTGTCATAATGAAATTATTAAGGATTCATGGTAAGGTTACGTCCGTGAGATTGAATTAAATAAAACTTCTAATCTTGTATCGGATAAAATTTATTAGTGAATTCTGTAATCTACCAACGTTTCGACAGCGGTTGAATGGTTGTCCGATACAAGGTTGGGAAGTTTTATTTAATTATTGAGGATTTCATTTTTAGTGTCTAAATGACACACTTTATTGGACTGAGTACTATAATGAATTCATTATAGAACTAAATACTATAATGAAGAAAATGTATAGGTATAGTAGGCAAAAATATTTAAATTAGGCTACGTTTACACTTGGCGGAAATCTACTTGCCGTTACTAACACTTGTAATTGTGTAAACTCAAATGCTACAAGAAATTTGATTAAACAAAATTCGCCGGAATATGAAATTTTGTATGAAATATGGATCATAAACAACTATTATGGCATACGCCGTATTATCAGACTCGTCCGATAATATTCACGGTTAGTACCATAATGATTGTTATTATGATCCCTATAACATAAATATCTATTTTATTCCGACGTGTCATAATGACATTATTAAGGATTTCATTTTTAGTGTCTAAATGACACACTTTATTGGACTGAGTACTATAATGAATTCATTATAGTACTATGTACTATAATGAAAAAATGTATAGGTATAGTAGGCAAACATATTTAAATTAAGCTACGTTTACACTTGGCGGAAAGCTACTTGCCGTCACTAAAACTTGTCATTATGTAAACTCAAATGCAACAAAAAATTTCATTAAACACGGATCATAAACAACCATTATGGCACACGCTTATAACATAAATATCTATTATTTATTGATCTGGATTAAATTTGTAAATATAGGTGTGTAGTAAGTACATAATGTTAGCTAAACGACGAAACTGAAATAGTCGACAATATCCTTACTTTACAGAACTTCTACATTTTCAACCTTCTAATTCAAGTTAATCTTACCCAAAAATAACCTTACAGTCCAGTCATTTTAGCTCACAAAAGGCCGTCAGAGCAAAAAAAATGTGGCAGCAATTTTTTTTTAATCGCTTCATTTTGTTGTTTTAAACAACATATTAAAACTAGAGAACGATAGCGGCCAGGCTTAAAAAATTATTTAAGGTCAAAGGTCACAAGAATCAATTGATGTGGTAACAAGAAACAAAGTTCATGAAATTATCTACAAAATTGGTCTTATTCATTTTTCACATACGACGAACCGTTTTAACGTAAACAAGCGAACTTTCATGTTGACGCGTCGAAAGACACCTTAAGAGTGTCTATGTTGCCAATGGAAGCAACTGCAGCTGTCTCGCATTCTACAGTAGTCTGTGGACCGTTATTTTATACCTGCGAGCGTCAGTATATAGGTGCGTCGGTTTCCAGTGAGTTAAAATATTCGTGGACCAAGTGTGTCGATGTTTTGTAAAACGTACAAATTGTTCTCAAGTGGGGCTGGATCTTTAATAACATTTGTTTAGATCTTTAACATTATTACCACCTGCGCCAGATAATATTCTTAATACTATTTTTTGTAATTGTAGGAAAGTCGGTGCGATTTGTGGATGCAGAAAATTGGTTCATCTTGCTCTATTGTATGCGGCAACTGTCATGGACAATGCAATGCCTGAAGATTTTGCTGTTGATTGTCCCGATAATGTTTCTTCTGAGAGTGATATTGATCTTTTTGTAACAAATATCAGCAAAAATGAGAAAGATAACAAAGACACAGACCTCCTAGAACCCGACAATGAAATAGTAATACATGAAATTTATGAAGACGAGGACGAAACGTAACGCGCCTTGTATTCTACCTCAATGATGGTGCGGAAATGGATAAAGAGCGCGAGGTTCACATTCGTCACTCTGTACTTCCAAAACGGTTCGTTGTACGTGAAAAATGAATAGGACCATTTTTGTAGATAATTTCATGAACTTTCTATTCTGTAACCACCTCAATTAAAAAAAAAAGACCGTACGTGTTGAAATCGCGCCAAAAGTATGCCGTAAATTAAATTATTTAACGGTCTAATTGCAAAAAGTAAAAAAAATATGAATAGACAAAGAAAACACAACAAAACTTTTAACAGGTTAATTATGCAGTTTACACAGACAGTTAAATTGTATACACACAATCCGCTCACAAAGAAATAACATTAAAATTTCACTGAGAGAATATTACCTAACACAGCTTTCGGCTAAAACACTGAATACTAGATACCACCGCTACATGCTTCCGTAATTCTCCCTCTCCACCATATAGGAGATTATCAGTTTATGGGTCTCTGGTTGTGACTATTTAAATAGGATGCTAACGTTGTCGTCACTAACAAGATGCTGATCTATAAGTCTATCATCCACCCGATGCTGACCTACGCCTGCGAAGCATGGACATACGTTGCTCCCTCGTACATCAAGCGCCTTCAGACCATCCAGAACAAGTGTCTCCGGATCACCACCGACGCTCCCTGGTAAGTCAGGACCTCACGATGGCTACCCTAATGGAGTTCATGAAAACCGCCGCAGTCAACCAGGAGATGGTACTAGCCGCCCACCCAAATCCCGTCATCGCGGGATTATGGAACTACGACGCCAACGACGAGACGAGGCACAAGATGCCGAAGATCGTGCTGTATTGAGTTAAATGAAATATTTATACCATGTAGTTATATGCCTATTTGTTGTTACATATCTTAAGTTAGTTTAAGTTAGGTAGGAATGAAATGACATGTATATACTGTGTCCTAAATAAAGCAAGGTCCGATGAAGGTATAGGGGGCATCTGCCCGGTATACCGTAGTCCTACCGATTAAAATGAAAAAAATGTCGCCGCTAAACATAGCCACAAGGGCTTTTCTAAGACTGGAACGTCAAGTTTTCTTTTTTTAACAACTAACATATTCTTTAAAACGTTCATGAATTTCTCCCTTAATAATTTTAGTACTCTACAGGAAATTTCTTCAAAGCTTTTTTCAAAAGAAGTTAGCATTAACGCGGGCGCACCACAGGGATCCGTTATACCGCCTACACTTTCTCTGCTGTACATAAATGACCTTATTTCTTCAACAGCTAACCCCATCCATTGATTTGCTGACGATAGCACTCTTCACTGTAGTTCATCTCAGTCTACTCATAGTGATAATCCACCTTCTACGTCAAATCAAGAAATTAAAGCTGAAATGGCAAATTCAATCAACAAAGACATTCTACGTATTCTCGAATGGGGAAGCAATAATCTAGTTAAATTTAATGCTAACAAAACTCAGTGTTGCCTTGTGTCCGCCAAAAAAGATCGATGATTTCCTGTTGTAAGTATGAATGGCTCAGTTCTTAAGTTTTCAGACTCTATTACTCTGTTGGGTATGACTGTATCTCCAAATCTCTCATGGGTTGACCATCTTCTGTCAGCTACCAAAACAGCTGCTCGTAACATAGGCTTTTTTTTACAGATCTAAGCAGTACTTTACCTCTCGACAACTCCTTCTGCTGTATAAGGGCCAAATTGGGCCTCACCTGGAATATAATTCTCACCTCTGGGTTAGTGCTCCCCAATAAGCTCTCGATATCGTTGATCGTATTCAAAAGAGAGCGATTAGGTTTATAAATGATCCGTCCTTAACTTCTCACATGCAGTCCCTTGAGCAAAAAGGGATGGTTTCAGTTCTTTCTTTGTATTATCTTTATTACAACGGCTATTGTGCTGCTGAATTATATTCTTTGACCCCATCTCGGGCTATCTTTGCGAGAAACACTCGGTTCGCTCATTCACATCATCAGTATGGAGTACAAATCTCCATTTGTCGTACCAAACGGGCGCAATCCACATTTTTCTACACGGCTTCTAAACTCTGGAATGATCTCCCTAGTTCCTGCTTTCCTCTCACTTATGATATGAGAAAATTTAAGGTAGCTGTTCGTAGGCATCTATTGACAATTCATTATCCCTCTGTCCATCCTCCTAAGTGTTCCTGAGTGCTTTAGCACGATAGGCCAAATTTAGCCTGTTCAGGTCCACAATCATAAAAAAAACTATAATATGATACCTTAAACCGCTTTTTAAAAGCTACCTACATACATATAGGGAAATACTACTTCTCAATTGGAAATCTTCAGTGCTATTTAATTCATACTCACAAACAGGGTAGTTTATCTCATCACATAGAATTAAACATCCGGGGCGCGAAAACTTTTTAACACTTCTTAAACGCACGATAGCTGCAATTTTAGTCCTCGCTCGCTGCACTCTCACAAATTACCATTAAAATCTCAATTCGATGCATCCAATCACGACTAGTAAAAATTTAAAAAAATGCGCGCATTCCTTTGTTCTTATCAACATCGTTTCCCGTCCGCATCAACAATAAGCGTGATACTACCAAAATTCTATTTTAAATTTATGAAAGGTTGCAATAGTTGCGTTTACCTCACAGAACTCTTCATATTAAACACGGTAATTAAAATTTAAATTGTTAAAAAGTCATCTATTTTACAAATTTACATTTACCTCTAAAAAAAATTAAACTATGCTGAACGTTCAAATTCCTATTATCTAACTTTGTCAAACGGCGCTTACGCTAAAGAACTGACTCATGAAAGCTTTTCATCACTATAATTGTATCTGTATCCTACTAAATTTACATTTTAATATCAACTGGCAGACTTCAAACTTAATACATGGTAGCGATTCTTCCTTTCATTCAAGGGATGAAATAATCATTTTGATTGGTTGTATATGAGATACTTCATGACATAGAAAACATATAAACAATAAATTTACGTTGTTTTAAATGAGGCTAATTATAAACTAATCGTTAATAATTGCTAGTGTTAATCTTGAAATGAAACTGTAAATAATTAAATAACCTAATATTTATCATTCTTTGACAACAGTTCCTAAATATTTCTGTAATGTGCCCAATCATTAGTGTCATTAAGTGTTTCTAAAATTTTACTATATAAAACTTAGGTGCAAAATGATAGTTTTGATTCAGGATTTTTAGTTTGTCACGTGATTAATATAATTATGGTAACCGATGATTACCAGGGTACAATAGTTCTGGCATTCTATAATCGGTTAGCTTATGCTGTAAACACTACTGAACAATGCATTCAAATAATAAAAGTAGGTTGTTTAGGGACCAATAAACTACTTTCTTACCTTACTATCAAAACTTTTGATATTAGTTGATTGAAATACACAGTAATATTATTCTATAACAGAATAACGAATAATGCGGTAGGTATTGATTTATTTTATTTATGGTAATCATCGTATAATATTCAATGTTGGCCTGGAAATTTAATCTGTTTTTCAATTGCTTAGTCGTAAATAAAATCCAAACTTTTAAAGTTTTCCGATATGTTTCTACTTTATCGTTTTTTAATACTTTACTAAATAATCGTTTTATGATTGCACCTATAAAATTTAATAAATTCCTTAGCTATATGACATTTTGTAGCCTTGGAAAGAATAAAGCTGTGAGAGTTTGAAAACAAACGGCTGTGTCTCTTTAAAAAGCTTTGTACAAAGTCTCTCTAATCGTTTTTGTGATTTAATTTTAGCAAAACCGTACCTTGAACCTGTATTTAAAGCTTACCCGGGCGGCAATTGAAGTTGTTGGTTTTTCCAGCATATCCCAAAGCCACTTTTGATATTGTGAACATTTATCATCACCAAACTCTTCTTCGTCTCTTTGTCGTAACGATTCTGCTTCTTTACGCATTTCTTCATGAACATGCTCTTTTCTTTGATGATATTTATGTTGACAACACGATTCTAGATATAATTCATCAACTCCCCAATATTCTAAATCGTCACTAAACGCAAGCACACACATTTCATCAACTAAATGTAGTTTTCCTGTCCGATAAAAATTAAGAATAGAGCTGAAAGATTTAGGATGGCGATCAAAAAAGTATTCGTTGTCTACAAGAGAGTAATCGTCACATAGTTCGATGATAGCTTCATGAGTATTACAATCCCTTAAACGACCAAGACGGGTGTGAGGTAAACGATCTAAAGTACGCCAAAGAACTTCGTGTTTAACACCACCAACATTAATAATGACTCGACGGTTTAGTGCTTTTGAGCGCATAATCATGAAGGGCTCGGGAGGCAATGAAGACATGGATCGCGAGTAGGGCCTCCTCTGCTGTAATGGCAGCGGAGGTGGTAACGGTGGTGGTTGTGGCGGAGACGCCTGCGAGAAAGTAGAATAGCATACTTCTCTAATACTACCAGATTCCACTGACGGGGGCTCCCACCGCGTGCCCAGTTCATCGCCGTCCCGGTCGCCCACCATCGACAGCAGGTGACTGGGAGCTGTTGTACTAAAGCTTCTTTTTTATTTTTACTTTTTTTTCATCCGCCGCAACCTTCACTTCTGTTTTTATGCTTCATACTGATCTAAAAATAATAAAAAAATTGTATCAGTTTTCTTATAAAATCAATCTTACACAATTTAATCAATTTTGTACAGAATTGAAAGGAATATACATTTAGGAATGCATAAATGACACTGCTTCTTGAAATTCCTAGCAACCTTTCCAAGTACACAAAATTTAGGAAGGGGGGGGCGGAATACCTTATAATTATATTAATTATATATTATATATTATATATGCAAAGAAATTTTAAAAATATACCCATATATATATGTTATATATTACGAAATATGCAACACTTTAACAAGTATAACCAAATATATGCAAGATATGCATGTACTTTTGCTTTCTGGGAAGGAAAAAATAAAAAAACTCCAGTACAATAATATTCATTATGCGAATTACATGTATTAGAAAAATTACAAAATTACATTACTGGTTTTTATTAGGTATCTGTAACTTAATTAGAATTAAATACGAATTACAAAAATTAGTATATTATAGAGTCATATTACTAAAACAATTGATAATCAAATGCTTTTCAAAATTCTCCAATAAAAATGATTGCCTCCTATCATCATCGACACAAGTAATTGGGACACTTTTCAATTTTTAAATAACATCTGGACTAAACTCTAACTCTGCTAGTTCTCCCCGTAACACTTTTGCAACACCATTTAAAATGCTGTATCCAAGATTCTTTTTAAGTACATAACTTAATTTTTCGTAAACTCTTTTTCCTTAACTTTTGAACACATTTGATCAAAATGATTAATTATTTCCATAGATTCAGCCAATGACATACAAGGTTTATTTAAATCTGAAATAGTCTTGGGTAAAAAACTATAATTGCTTTTTAAATAAGCAAGTTTACAAGGCAAATCATGAGACTCTAACAATTTTTTTGACTTATTATAAGTTTTTGTTATGAACGAACAAGTTCAAAGGAAAATATGTAATTAAAAAGTATGATTAAATACATAAATAAAAAGTTTACGTCGAGTAGGGTTTGAACCTACGACCTGTACTTTGCTAGATTACCGCGCTAACCAACTGCGCTATCGAGATTCAAGCATACATACATAAAGACAAAAAATTTACATCGATTGGGGCTTGAATCTCGATAGCGCAGTACAATACAGGTCGTAAGTTCAAATCCTACTCGAGGTAAACTTTTTATTTATGTATTTAATAAAATTAATAATCATTTTTAATTTTTTTGACTGCGTAACCGCTTGGCTGCTACTATCTAGTTGTAAAATGACTCCTTTAATGTCATCAAAATTTTCTTCGTAAAAAAGTGCCCCTTCAAGCCATGTATCCCAGGCGGTAGTTACTGGTTGTGGAGGCAATGAAGTATTGGGATGTTTCTCCTTATAAAATTGAATTCTCGAAGCAGCCTTGAGAAAAAAATTTTTTACATGACTAATTAAATCATTGATTAAAGGAAACTGGTCCTTAATCTCTTCAGCGAACCTATTAATCCCATGCGCTCAGCAAGTCGCATGAATTAAATCCCTATAAAATATTTTCAAATTTTGACTCCCCTTGACCATATATGGTGCTGCATCAGACATCATAGTAAAATTCATTCAGACAAAAAGAAATTGGATAAGCTACCATTTACAAATCTAGTTAAGAGATAAATTATTTGTTTCGTAAAGTTGTTTAGAAACTATTAGGTACGGTTTGCAAAGGATGTCCTCGTGAAGAACGCCAATTAACAAATGCGCAATATATCTACCGTAATTATCCGTGGTTTCATCTACTGCAAAATATATATAATTGTAGTGCATTGCAGTTTAAGGATATCAGTTTGAACAGCTGTTGTAAATTATTGTGCATTATTTCATTGTTATTAAAAAATATTAACCCGTTAACGAAATAAATTAATCAAAATGTATTTTTTCGGTTGTCTGGAAAACGAAAACTTGAATTTAGTACAATAAAAATTGAGTTTAAATTATTTCGTTTTAAACTTAAAATAATCAATACGTGTAGCTTCGCCCAAAATAGACAAATAACTCGAAATTTTACATTTTATCAAAAATACCTTTATACCAAATTACTCAAAATTATCACGCAGTTCAAAAATTTTCTCTAAATGATAAAAACGTCGTGGCGTACAAGTTTTTTGGGAAAAAGTAACAACCCTGTTTCTCCGCACTGGCTTACATAATCTATCGAAATAAACTTAGTATTATGAAAGACCCTTATTAGAAATACCATCTAAAATTTTGAATTATTTTAATCAACCGTTATGAAGATATTTAAAAAAATTGTTATTTTTATGGAAAGACCCTGAATCTCGAAAACAAAGCCTTCAAAGAATGTTGTTTATATGGCAAACTATAGTTAGTTTTCAATAAGGAATCCGCTCCTGAAGTTACGTATATATATATATATATATATATATATATATATATATATATATATATATATATATATATATATATTAATTTTCAGGTTTCGCATGCTGGATATAAGTTAATTTTTCTTTTTATTTCATGGTTCTTAAAGAACTGATGTTGAAATGACACGTTGAATCGTGCATAATCATCGCTAAACTTTTCAAGTCATATCGCTATTGAAAAATCTGTGTAAACTCAACTGAACTGTTCATTAAAAGAATAGATTTGAAATTAGAACAACCACCTAAAATCTTGAATATATTTTAATAAATTATGAATATATTAAAATATATTTATATTATTTGGAAAGACTGAATCTTACAACCAAGCTTAACAGAAGTCTTTACAAACTATAGTTAGTTAATAATATTGACCTGTGTTATATAGTCGTATATGATAGTATATATATATATATATCATATATTCTGGACAAGATGTTAACTTATGAATCAGTCGTTATTTAAGCTATATTAAACCAATTAAATGCTAAATTTGGTAAGAATATCAAAGATAATATAAATTGCAACCTGTTTTAAAGCTAATGCTCAAATTAAAGGTATAAATTGAACAATTCATGCAACCACTGGTCTGTAACATTGGATTGTAAAGATGTTGAAGACAAAATTAGTTATGCTAGAATAGGAATATGCATTTTCATATTTCCCTAATTATAATTAAGAAACATATGTAATTCAGTACAAAATTATTTTTCTGAAATTGTTATACTGGTTGTTCCACTGAGATCGGCCACTGCTATGCTAGTAATAGATTATCATAGAGAAGGGAAAATATCATAATAAAAGATGCGCATGAGGAAAATCTGGAAATAATTGCCACTAGGACGCGTAATACGTCCACTAAATTAGAAGTCAAATTTTTCTATAAAGTTTGCAAGTTCTAAAGTAAAACAAAGGTATAGGTAATCTAGCGAAAAATCGATGCTCGTCATTAATTTAAGTAAGTAGTTCCAACTTTCTAGATTGTTTCTATCTTTTTTAAGTTATGTTGACATACGAAATTGTAACATGAATAGTTAGTTGGAATTAGGTAATAAATTTATGACGTGCATCGTTTTTTCGCTGGATTACCTTTATCCGTATTAAATTTCTCGACAAGACAAATACAGTGGTAAAGCTTAAACTTCTATGTATATTTTTATTTGAAAAATATCTGATGTGGAACAACACGACCTTCCAACTTATAAAATGTAATAATTTGAATAACAATTGTTCTTAGGTTAATTATACTAAAAATTCTATTGTAACAGAAAGCTAATTACCAAAATATGCAACATTGTAAAAACAAAAATAATAATCTACGTCAAACAGACGTTTAAAACTTCATCTCAGATAGAGGTTAATGGACATTCCAGAGCCACCTGCTTCTGTAAAAATATCGATAATACAGTTCAAACATTTTCAACGATATTTATTTAATTTTTACACTTATTTCACTTTATATTACGAAAATTTATAAAGAAAAGTTAGGTAAAATTACGTTTTATTTCAAAAATATGTCTACACATTTTCTTATAAAATTAATCATTATTGCGATATTGAAAAAAATTGAACTAATACTTAAATTCTACCTTAGAAATTTTTTTGCCGCTAAATTACGCATCGTGTCGAAAAATTGCATAGAACATAATTCATCTATATGATTAAGGCCCATATATTGGTATTTTTATGTGTTTGAACTATATAGTTGTTTCAGAAATGTTTGATAAAAATCAATAACAGCTCCTCATAAACCCCCCCACATCACCACCGAATTTCTCCAAAAATGGCCGATCTTGGCCAAACGTTGTAAAATGTGTTAAATAAGTCGATTTAGAGATAGTGAAAAAAAAAGTCGAGAGGCATAACCTTCTATACTTACATATGTACGTTTTTTATTCAAAAACAATGTAAATTAAAACAACCATAAACAAAGAAAAAAACAATAACAGCAAAGGTCAATCAGTACAAATGACAGGAAATTTTAAAAAGTTTTTAGTGAAATGTCAAAATGGTTTTCATTATTATTGTTGTGGCACGAGTACTTTTTTCTTTTTTAGTGACTGGAATTTGCTCTTGTATAATTCCCAATATTGTTCAGAAATAATAATGTAAATTGTATGCTCCTAGTTAATTTTCATAATTGTAATGTATAGTGTGTCCCATTAGTGATGGTTTTTTTAGGTATCTCGGCTATAAGTTGTAGGTAGCAGACCGCTAAAATTTTATTATTGCGATAAACGTTTGTCAAATTGCCATTGTTACCGCGATAGAAAAGCTAATTAGTGGATTTTTAATATCGCAATGATACGTCGTAATTTGCTAATCGTTTCGGAATGTCTCATTTAATGTATTTTTATGTAATGAATGTGAGAATGTGTGTAATTGATATTTAAGTAAAGGTTGAACAGAAAAAGGAAACATATATTAGGGTCGAGAAACAGGTGTTCTGCCGAAACTGGCGTGACGAATTGTTGAAAACTTTTGTACGCACGCTCTTGATGTAAAAACGTCACTAGTTAGTAATTAATTACAAACGGTACACATGGCAATCAAAGACGTCTTTGTTTGGTACTTGGAAACTCGTGACCTAAATGTAGGGACGAATGCATATTTTTAAAATTAAGATGTCGTGCAATAATAATATGAAACTGTTCCAACGTAAATTAATGTTTCTTGTTTTTTTTTAATCACTTTTCAAAGACGGGGGTTGATTTGCGGGAGTAGAGTGGTTAGTAGAAATCAAAGGAGAAGGGAGATGCGGTTGAAATTTTGATTGAGCCGAACGCTTTGATTTGTTTTAATTAGAAACTCCATTGTAAAAAGTTTGCCTGTACATTTTCTTTTGAATTAGCTAACACTAATTTGTTTTTTCTTTCTTTTAGGTGGTAACGTGTTTTTCAAATATTAATCTATAAACAACAGTCATCCTTTTTGAAGTCAAACCGCGTGTGTTAACGATTTGTGTCTGTGATCAATCAAGTGTAAGTAATATTTTATATAAATTAAGGCTGGCAACAAATGATTCTACAAGCCTATATCTTATTCGCATGCGGGCTCATTAAGCTGAAATCTGCCAAAATAACGGACAGTACAAGGCTCCCTCACTCTTGTATTTGTGTGCATAAGCATTGTTGGTTGTTGTTTACATTTATATTTGTGTAGAGGCGGGCTGGTGAACGGGTAGACGATACCGCTGGGTTATTAATTGTAAAAGGCAACTGCCCATTAAATACCTCGCATTTTACTTTTATTGTTGTATAGATAAATGTGTAACCTGATAAAGAGGCGCTGTATTTTTCTAACGCACTCAACCTTACATATCGGTCACGATGTTATGATCTCTTCATAACTTACCCTTGTAAGGCTTTGTTTTAATAAGTTTGTTGTCAGTTTGTTAAGTAGAATTATCTGTCTGCAAACTAATTTCTCTTTATATGTAATTTATTGTAATTTTACATATGTATTTTGTGCTTTAGTAGTGACTAAACAATTGTGTACGTGTAAATTCCTTGTCTATTTTCTGTTGTCCTTGCCTTTACCTTATTATAACCTGTGCAATTTTACTGTTGTTGTATTTTATATGTACCGTAATTTGCCTCATTGTTTAATGTCCTTATTTACTTAAAGACCGGCATGATTGGTTTTAAAGGGCCACATGTTTAGTATTACAATTTTTATCCCTGATGATTTATGACAAAATTGTGGGTATGACTACATGGTTCTTTTTATTGTATTTATGTGTAACTAAATTGCTTTTTACTCATTTTTCTCTTGATGTGATATTTAACGCTTTCATTGTTTTTGTGTTATTTGATTTATTAATGTACTTGTGCCATTAGTTATTTATGAATAAAGTGGGTTTTAGTGGTGGTTCTTTCCCACAATAGTACATTAACGGGTTGAACCATCATTGCGCAAAGCTCGTTAATTTTAATTACAATGCAACACTTACCTCATCCAGCCTATCTAATTCAAATGGCACGGCGTAACTACCACCAGACGGCCACTTCTTTTGATCAGATTTGAGGTTTGCCAGTAATTAAATATCACACTTGAAAATAAATTGTAATATTTTAATTATTGTCAGGAAAGTCCATGTAAGACAATTAATTAATTTGAGTAATAGTAACATTATTGCCAGTAAAGTCAAGATAAATCACTTAGCGATTGTTTTGTTCTTGAATTTGCATTCTTGCAAATAAGTTCAGATTACACTTTTCAAGATAGGGTACCTGGGGGACCCTACAAAGTGTAGTGCAGTACAGTTTTCAAGTACTCTGTTCCCTTTTGTCAAGCAAACGTTTTCCTAATTGTCATACCCTACTTTGTTTTTTAAATATAGGACGTCTTTGATTTTAAGGTCAACTGCATAAAGGGTGCAATATTTTCAGAAAAGTACGGATTTCTCACTTGTTTAAAAAGATAGATTTCGAGTATTATATATTTGCGAAAAGCTTTAAAATAAGTGCATTCAATAAGTTGATAATGTAAAGTGTCTTAACTTTACCAAACCGCAATACTCATACAGCGCCTTCTATTGACTACTAAGAGTAGAACAGAAGAATTGTTTATAGTTCAACTAATAGAGGAGAAAAAACTCTTCTCAACATCTCAACTAAACTATGTTTGCTAGTTTTGGGTAAAACAATCTGAAGTTTTTTTTCAAAAAAAAATGACACTTCCCAACTACTTTATTCCAAGATGTACGGATACCTTTGCGTACCTTAAATTTTCAACCTTACCTTGAACATTTTATATAAAAATAATTTTTTTTTATTTAGTGTAGCTATTACGCAAAATTATTTTCAACTTTTACTCATGTGCCGTTTTATTATGTTATTTCTTGCGACAATTTTTTTCAATAATTACAAAAAAAATTGTAATCATATCAAAATAAACTATTATATTACCTGTTTGTATTTTTACTTCAGATATGGGTTTCTATTTCAAAATAAAGTGTTTTAACTTGTTTTTATTTTTTGACCTTAAATTTTCACTCCTTTTCCAACTTACATAAATGCTATACTACAGTAATATTTTGAATTTTCAACTGGTTTTAAATAATACCTATTATTTGTATTTACCAATGCATTGTTTTCAATTAACCTTTATAATCCAAAAACCACTAATTGTGAAGTTCACTTGTGACTTAAATGGTCTTAAAAATAGGACAACTTTGAATATCAATAATTTTTTTCACTTCAAATCAAAATATGTATCCTCTTAACAGGTCGCCCATTAGATGTATGCTTCTTGGCAAATAATACAAGCCATAAGTACTATTCCATTATGAAATTCAACTTGAGGTCTAATTAGTTATATTGACCACAACAGCATTGTTTTTGTAGTTAGGCATTTTCAAGTACGTCACACCGACGTCACAAGCTCCGCCTGTAACAGCTGATCTTGGACAACTTGTGTTAACGTTTCATAGGAACCTACGTGTTTTCTGCGATTTTTGAGTGTTTTCTCCAGAAAAACTCGTGATAATTGATTTATTGCAGTGTTAGTATATAATGTTAATATATTTCATAGTTAATTGGTGAACGTTATTAGTGTATATTATAGTTGGGTTGGATTTTATGAACACGCATTCGTGCCTTTACGGCATTGCAATAGAAATTTCTAAGTATTTTGTTACTTACTTTAATAAAGCCCATGTGAAGTTTGGTGAATTCCAGATCAAATGGCTTTAAGTGATTCCACCATCTGCTTGTGAAATATAAGATACCGAGCCTGCTGGTATTATCCCCATGATAACTTTGATAGTGTTATGATGTTTATAGGTAGGCCAAGTTGTGCACTGTGTTTCCAATTTTGTTGTCTTTTGCAATTTATTTTCAAAGCAATATATAATTATGGTGGTTCTATTGCCAAATGTCTGTTTAAAACAATTGAGATGTTTGGTAAAGTTTCGCCGAGATCAGCTATGAGGGTGCGTGTGCATGTGCGTGTGTGAATGCAAGTGCATGTGCGAGTACGAGTGCATGTGCGTGAACGTGTGAATGTTCGTATTTAAACTTCATTCCATTTCTCTTAAACCTCATTGGTTTTTGGGAGAAATCCAGTTGCGGAGAGAGAGATGGGGATTCATTAGGCGAATTCTTTGGTTTTCATGATTTAAATATAAATAAATTGCAGCATGTAGATCTTATGTTCTATGCAATTTTTTGATACGACACGTAATTTGGCGAAAAAAAATTCTTGAAGTGGAATTTAAGTGCTAACTTAAATTTTTTTAACCTCTGAATAAAGATCAACTTTATAGCAAACTGTACAAACACATTTCTTTACGATAACTTAATTTTACGTAATCTTTTTTATAGTGTCTGTAACGGTATGTTTTCCTGTTAATATAGTTTTATAGAGAAATTCATTATATAATAAATTCAGACGTTAGCATTTAATTTAATCAAGAAATTTTTATTGGTAATAAAACTAAAAATCATTAGATATGGAATTAATTTGAAACTAAGACTCCATTTTGATTTATCAGTTACGAGGAAAAACGTTTTTTTCTCATTCCGTCAATTTCTTAATTTTGAATTTATTTTCAAGCTATATTTAGGGGATTTATAAGAAATTCACAATGTGGACACAATTTATGTTCGTTTTTCTCGCTTGATTTGTCAGGAGTTGAGTTGAGTTGATAGAAAAAAAGGCGTTCTGCAAATCTAAAAGCTCAAACATCACCTTAGAGCTCCATTTCTGAGATTTTCTACATAGAGCTTCATTTATTTGGGATTT